>CAMTDV010000020.1:80862585-81065234 GCA_947069175.1 Scalesia atractyloides | reverse complement strand
CTTTCAACTCCAATGACGGTGGATCCTCAACTGAAGGCTTTGACTTTTCTTCAACCTCATGATCAATCTGCACAAATATATCCGGACTCTAGGAACCATCGTCACCGATTTGATAAATGGGACTGCTCAACTCCATGGCCCTCCTACGTAATGCCATCTAGGTTCCCACTACAATAGGTTCTGTCCGAATCGATCTCCTCAATCGTTCCTTGGAAATGAGAGCTCACAAAAGTATCAACAATGTCGACATAATAGAGCGTATCGTCCTGACTTTACGGATGCTGCATCGACCGTTTAATGTTGAAGGTCACATGCTCGTCATTAACCCGGAGTGTAAGTCTGGCCAGCGGCCACATCAACAATCATCCTTGCGGTGTTGAGAAACGGGCGTTCGAGTATCAAAGGAACTTTTGAGTCTTCATCCATGTCCAGAATAACAAAATCCACGAGAAATACGAATTTGTCGATCTTAACAAGCATATTTTCAACGAACCCGCGTGGATATCTTGTTGAACGATCAGCAAGTCAAATGCTCATCTTCGTGGGTGATGGCTCACCTAGATCCAGTTTAGCAAAAACCTTATACGGCATAAGGTTCATACTTGCTCCCAAATCAGCCAATGCGTGGTTAACATACATGCTCTCAATAAGACAAGGAAGGGTAAAACTGCCTGGATCTCCCATCTTCTCAGGTAAACGTTCTGGAGAATAGCTGAGCAGTTTTCATTCATCAACACACAAGACATGCCCTCGAGCTTTTGTTTGTTTGTAAGGTGTCCTTCAGAAACTTCGCGTATTTAGGCATTTGAGCCAATGCTTCAACAAATGGTATGTTTATATGCAATTGCTTAAACATCTCAAGAAAATTACTATATTGTCCTCCGTTCCTTTGCTTCTTCAGCCTACCGGGTACGGAATTGTTGGAGTATAGTCTGTAACTGGCTTCTGAGCTTGTTGTACTTGTTGGGACTCGCCTAGCGTGCACCTTGTCCGAAGCATCAGTATGGACCGTCTCTGTGATCGGTGGTGAGTCTGATATGTTAGGTCCCGTGGCTTTACCACTCCTCGTCATCACTGCATTAACATGCCCTCTTGGATTTGGCTCTGTATTACCTGGAAGACCACCCTAGGCCTTTCAGATAACTTTTAGCCAACTGGCCAACCTGATTCTCAATGGCCTGAATGGAGGCTTTTCTGACTTCTCATATCCCCTTCTTTGGCCATGAAACGTTCCTCGTGCTGCTGATAGCTCTTTTTAGTTAACTGATTCCATTGTTAGAGTTGCTTAAAAGCTGGGCCATCAGTTTCCTCCAATTTTGAGTTATTTTGAGGGGCTTGCGGCTGGGAACTGTCCAGGCACCCTGATTATGGTACATGTTCGAATGTGGCTGGTAGGAGTGACTATGAGACTGAAAAGACTGACCGTGGGACTGCTGTGGTGCGGGAGCCGCTGAGCATATCAGAGTGGGTTTTGGTTACCAGAACTAGCCTTCCACCCAAAGTTTGGGTGATTCCTCCGTCCCGGGTTTGTCGGGCTGTAGGTTATTTTGGGGTCTAGTTTGGTTTCCCAAGTAATCCACCTCCTTGTGGCCTATAAACATACACCCTTCTCACACGCACCTAGCTCGTGTGAAATCCCACATTGCTCACATGAAGATTGAACCCGCGAAACATTATGGGATTGATCAATTTTTGCAGCAAGGGCTCCAATCTGCTAAGTAAGAGCCGTATATGTATCAATAGCATGCACCCTGAATGAAATGATGTCCTAGCTCTCCCCCTTTCCTTGACGAGAACTCGACTTTAAAGCAGCTTTTTCAATAATCGCGTAGGATTCATTCGGTGTCTTCGTTCCAAGATCACCCTGCATACACATCCAAACGCTCCTGCGAATCATAGTTGAGTCCCTGGTAGAAAGTCAATACCAGCTGTCTTTTGGATAACCCATTGTGTGGGACATCAATAAGAAGATCTCTAGACCTTTCCCAAGCCGCGTGTAAGGACTCTCCATCATCCTGTCGGAATGTCATGATACGATTCTTTAACTTAGCTGTTTTTTCTAGAGGAACGTACTTCTGCATAAACAACTCGGCCATCTCATTGCATGTGGTAATGGATCCCGCGGGAAGTGATAAAAGCCAATCTCTGGCTTTGTCTGCAATGAGAACGCGAAGTGTCACAACCGGATCGCGTCGTTAGAAACGTCTCGTATCTTGAAAGTAGAGCACACCTCAAGAATGCAGTGTCGACCAGGATCCTCGAGATCCTTTCCACAAACTGCACCGAATTTTGCAACATGTTGATGACGCTGGATTTGATCTCGAAATTCAACGCCATCACAGTAGGTCAGGTGATGCTAGGCTGCAAGCCTTCGCCTCCTGGATGGCCGGTCTCATTAATGGCCGGTCATCGTCTGCCATGGTGTTCCCCCTCGACCTCTGAGCTCTCACTCTCAGTAGGTATCTCTATCTCGTCAACTGTAGCTGAGTTTGTTGTGCAACAATGCGAGACCTTTCTCGAAGTCTCCTACTCCTCCTCAGGTCACGTTCTTGTTCGTCAGACGGCTCAGCAGCAGCGGGCGCGAGGGTTGAGGACATCAACCTGTAAGGAAGGGATAACACGTCCCGAAACAAATAAATACAATATAATATAATATTAAATTAATAAAATTTCTCTCTTGAATAAATAGTCAATCAGTTAATTCGAATTTGAACAAATATATTAATAAAAATCTTGCAAATATATATATATATATACACACACACACAACACACAAATAAATGAACAAATAAACAAGTATGAACAAATATTCACAACATGTACACGGTAGAAGAATAACTTGGGTCATTCCAAAAGCTCGCCGCAGTCCCAGCAACTTCGCCAAAAACCTTTACGTGTGCGTATATATACATATTTTTCGATGAGTTTTACACACGAACTCGGGTTTAATATTTATAAAATGATCTATACTTTAACATTAAAACACACATAAAAGGACAAGTGTACCCTATCTATATGTAGTAAAGTATGGGTAAGAACCAGATGTCGACCCATGGACGCGGGCGGACGCTTATGATACTAGACCGTTGTTACTAGTCTACCGGTAAAAAGATAGGTGAACGAGTTTACTAAAATTATCTGAAAATGTATTCTAAAACATAAAAGACTCTAAATACAAAATATAATTTTTTGTCTTGTTTTACAAACAACCTAAGCATGTTAACTAAGTCAGAAATTTTACAAAGGCACTCGATCAATCTTCCAATTATAAAGACAATTAGTATCCCTTTCGGGAATCCTAACATGATAATTCTTTGGAAATTAACGCAATAAACACACTTTAACCACCTAAAATTATTCATTAACGAGCTATTGATATATTTTCATGCGAATCTTTTAAAAATAAGTTAGTCATCCGTTAAGAGTTTTCTAACCCCATTTATCAAGGAAAGCAATACTGAATCACAATACGACCACCGAGACAAGCATAACGTAGATCATATCACAAACCTTTTCATTTTGCAAGTCTTGAACACAAATCTACTAAGTTAGCCATTTTAACTAAAAATACTAAACAAAGATTATGAATCATGTAAAAAATTCGCAATAACACAATCTAACCCGCTAGAGCCCTTACGTGTAAGAAAGTATTCTTGATCAGAATCAGATTTATCTTTTATTAAACCAATACCCATTTCTAGTTTCATGTTGTAAACACATTAACAAGTTAACAGTTTACTAACAAATGATTAATTACGGGGTTTTTTCAACATATCCTAATTAACCATTTATTAATCATCGAAGATAAACAACCACAATCAAGAATCCAACATCATTGAACCAAGTTTGCCATATGATCATCAAAATTCAAACATGAAAAAGTTGCAAGAGCTTCATTCAAACAAGATTACAAACTAAAGATTGTTCATGAAACAAGTATCTTAATATCATTATAATAATACATAAACATCAGACCAGTGCTTGCAAATGTGCTCAAAATGTATGTTAAGAACAAGAAATAAAACCATAAATAAGCAAGGATTTGATGGATTGGATGATGGATGAGCTTCTTGCAACTTTGAGGCTTGAAATCGACCCAACCAGGTAGCTCTCGAACCCTAGAAATCGCCTAGAAGCTTGGAAAATTACCCAATAATTTGATCAGTAGTGTCTGCCCTGTTTTATAGAGATTTCAATATCTACATGGCCGTGCACATAAAGGGCACGCCCGTGCAATCATTAGTGTCAGCGTGACGTCAGCTGTAGGGCATGGGCTAGACAAGTTGACGATTGGGCTGCAAAACTTCTGATGTGCACGGTCGTGCACATGGGTCGCACGACGTGCATGGTCTTCAAACAGTCTGTTGATCAGTGTTCAGGTAGTGCATGGTAGTGCACCTGGGTCGCACGGCCGTGCGTGCCGAGAAATCAATTGCACTGCCAGTGCTCCCGAGGTCGTGAGTCGCGCACGGGTCTGCCAATGGTTTGCATGGCTGTGCGTGAGCTGTAACTTCAACTGATTCTGCAGAATTCATCCGGAATGTTCGTAAATCCCACTTTTTCTCCAACTTTGTAAGTGGCACGCCGTTTAAGACCTGAAAATATAGAAGTGCCCGCCTAAGTACCTAAACAACAAAGTTTTAGTTAAAAACGCGTAAAACGGGAGTAAAATGGGGGACTTCAATATATATAATTTAACGTATATCAAACCTCCCCACACTTGAACTTTGCTTGTCCTCAAGAAAACTTAAAGCAAAAGAACGCGGGCTCCCGAAGGACCCAAACATCTAACATTTTACAACGCTACAAAATATTCCATGGTCAATCGGTTCTTCAAAAAGTCAACATCAAAGATTTCAAACCAAACAAGCATATGCGAATATAGGCAAAGATAACCAAAGAGCAATGATTTCACTTCAGATCGACTTAACATAAACCACGCCCGTGCAATCATCAAGGTCAGCGTGATGTCAGCTGCAGGGTATGGGCCAGACAAGTGGACGATTGGGCGGCAAAAGTTTAGATGTGCACGGTCGTGCACATGGGTCGCACCGCCGTGCATGGTCTTCAAACAGTTTTGTTGATCAGTGTTCAGGTAGTGACCAGAGTGCACCTGGTCGCACAGCCGTGCGTGCCGAGAAATCAACTGCACTACCTTGTGTACTGCTAGTGCTCCCGAGGTCGTGAGTCGTGCATGGGCGTGCCAATGGTTTGCACGGCCGTGTGTGAGCTGTAACTTTAACATATTCTGCAGAATTCATCCAGAATGTTCGTAAATCCCACTTTTTCTCCAACTTTGTCGTGGCATGCCGTTTAAGATATGAAAATATAAAAGTGCCCAATTAAGTACCTAAACAACGAAGTTTTAGTCAAAAACAACTGGAGTAAAATGGGGGACTTAAATATGTATAATTTAATATATATCACTTATTCCTTTTGTACGTAGCATCAAAGGATGCAACGTCTCCAAACGTATAAAAATTATTCTTCATGTCCTCATCGCCTAGAAAATACACTTCAACACACCTTCGTCCATTGTTTGATATTCGTAAGAAAAATTCGGTAAAAACTCTTTTTTCCTTGTTAGTCACTTGACAAACATTTCACATCAAACTCTCCAATGAACAAATTTAATTCCTTTTTAAAATTTTTGAAATCAACTTTGGTCACACCAACTTGATCAAACCCGCCACATACCTCCTCCATAATATTAAATGCTCGAACAGGACCAATGTTGAGCTTTGACATCTTATTTATCATATCTTATGCGCACGATTAACCCTCGGTTCTCCTTAAGTAAGTGTAAATCTTCTTCATGCATGAAATCATGGTTGTGCGCCTCTGTGAAATGATATAGCTTATACTTCTTAGCATCATTCAACTTTATTCTGATGGTCACTTGGCATCCGATCCTTTTAGAGGGTACCCTACGTAGCCACCTGTCAGAAGGCTCTTCGGCTAAAGTATCCACCGGTCGAAACACTTTATGGCCCTCTTTTGAACAAAAAAATACTTATTCATTCAATACCAACCCTTCATAATGTCCAACTTCCAACATCTACATAAGCTTTGTAAAAGTTATGCGCAGCGTCAACTGTGTCAAATAACATGCCCTCTGCTGGAGTCAGCGAAGATGATGAAGTTGGAATATATGTCTTTGTTCCCGAATCGGGAGAAACATGTTCCAGCCCCGTGGTTGTATGTGGGAACATCTCCAAACACGACAAAAATACATACACATCATTAAAAATAGTGAAGCTTAAAACACAGTTGATCTAAAAAAACATAAATTGACTTAAAAAACAAAGTTGTTTTTTTAAACACTTAAACACAACTTACCTCATGCAAAATGATATTAAAACACAAACATGTTCCCCAACATTACAACCAATTATAATGTCTTAAAACAATGAGCTTAAAAACACAACATAATAAAACACAACAAATACATATTGTTCAACTTGCAAAATTTAAAAAAAAATACAAAAACACACATGATACCTAGATTCAGTTACTATACCCTATACTGATTATGATAGCTAATCATGATAACTATTTTGAACTTTCTAAAATACATCTCAAAACAGAATTTAACACCTACATGCTCAAACATGATAACAATAAACATTAAACTAAAACACAGTATGAAAAGTTGTAACACAAAAACAACATCTAAAAAATTACTAAGTTTTCCATGATTACAAAGCATTCAATTCTATTTTAGTTGGTAAGCAGAAAAATCATTTATACAAAAGTTTTGCTTTTAATCCATGTTGAGTATGCCAATTCTACAGATCAAGCTTTCAAAAGTAGATGTATCTAAAGCCTTTGTTAGAACATCTGCTAGCTGATCCTTAGTTGACATGATGCAAAAAATCAAACCTTTTTAATAGCAATCCCTCACAAAGTGATGCCTGATGTCAATGTGCTTGGTTGTTGAATATTAAATTGGATTTTTAATGATGTTTTCAGCTACTTGACTATCCAACATGAGAGGGGTCTTTAAGCAGTTACACCAAAATCCAGCAATTAATTTTGAAGCCAAAGGAGTTGAGCGGTGCAACTTGCAGCAGCAATATACTCAGCCTCAGCTTTGGATGTTGAAACTGCAGCTTGCTTTTTACTTTTCCAAGAAACTAAGCAATTGCCTAGAAATTGACAACCTCCTGAAGTTAAATTCCTTGTGGCATGGCATCCAGCAAAATTACTATTAAGTAACTTGAAAGCTCAATATTCCCATTAGCAGGATACAGGATACCAAGTGTGGGAGCACCTTTTATGTATCTGAATATCCTTTTCACAACAATAAGATTTAACTTCCTAGGTGCTTACTGGGATCTAGCACAGACACATGTAGCAAACATGATATATGGCCTAGATGCAGTTAGGTACAATAAAGACCCAATCATGCTTCTATAAAGAGTTTGATCAACCAAGTCATCTTGTCATCAATAGTGACTAGCTTAGATGTAGCAATGGGTGTACTACATGGTTTACAATCATTAATATCAAACTTGGTAAGCAGCTCTTGACATACTTATTTGATGAATGAAAGTACCATTTTGGAATTGCTTGAACTTGAAGACCAATAAAGCATTGGAGTTCACCCATAGCACTCGTTTCAAACGCTGTTGTCATGAGTTCTCTAAACTCTTCACACATACCTTGCATGTGGATCTAAAAATGATGTCATCTACATAAATTTTGGACAAGCATCAAATCCTTTCCTCTCCATTTTAAAAACGAAGTTTTATCAATTTTACCTCTTGTAAAGCCTATGGATAATAGAAAGGTGGAAAGAGTTTCATACAAGGCTCTAGGTGCTTGTTTCAATCCATATAAAGCTTTGTTTAGCTTGTAAACATGATCTGGATAAAAAATATCTTCAAAACAAAGGGGTTTGCATACATATATCTCTTTCTTGATCTTACCATATAAGAATGCACACTTGATATCCATCTGATACACCTTGATGTTGTGGTTGGCAGCAAAGGCTAAAAACAGTCTGATGGCCTCTAGTCTTATAACAGGAGCAAAAGTTTCATCATAAGCAATGCCTTCTTCTTGTCTTAGACCTTGAACCACAAGCCTAGCTTTATTTTTGAAAACAATTCCCCTTTCATCTGTTTTGTTCTTGAAGACCCATTTTGTGCCTATGGGACTTACATCCTGAGGCAATGGTACAAGGTACATACTTGTTGTCTTTTGAACTGTAGGAGCTCTTCTTGCATGGCCTCTACCCAACTATTGTCTTTTAGTGCGTTTTGGTACTTGACAGGTTGTGTGAGTGATAGTATACCAGCAAAAAAAATAAATGTTTTGGGATTGACTTCCTGTGAGCCCTTCATTGATGTTGCCAATGATTTGGTCAGATGGATGGTTTTTAAGGTAGATTAGATCTCCTTTGTATGGAATGATGACATTTTGAGGTAAAGGTTGCAGATGAGAATCATCTGAGCTAACATCTTTTGGCAATTTTGAAGAGCCAACAACTGTTTATAATGGAGGTGGAGGTATAGGTGGAATGGGGGTAAAGAGAGGTTGACTTTTGTTCATAGAAAATGGACTTTTTGTCAACCGAGGTTGATTAGATGAGCTGGAAGAGGTTTGGGATCAACAACTGTTAATGCAGCAGTGGCAGAGTTCTCACAGTTGTTAGTAACATCTGTTTCTCTGGTGGATGAAATGACTTTGTATTGTGGAATCACAATGTCATATCCATAATCTTGATGTGAAGACTGTGGTGTTACCTGCATTGTTAGTCTTGATAGACACATCTTCAAATTAAATTTATCTAAATCAAACAGTTCAGAAGGATTTGCTGGATTTTTTAATGTAGAAAGTTCATTGAACTTTACATTCAAGGTCTCTTCCACACACCTAGTCATTGAATTAAAGACTCCGTAGGCTTTAGAAGTGATTGAGTATCCTAGAAAATAACCACAATCTACTTTGGCTGCAAATTTTGAAGTTTAATTTTTAAGTTTAAAATGAAACATGGGCAGCCAAAGATTTTGAAATATGAGATTAGAGGTTTAATTTTGTATAGAATTTCATAGGTAGTCTTTTGATGCATTGGGTTAATCAAAACTCTGTTCTATACATTGCAAGCAGTGTTCACAGCCTCTACCTAAAAAGACAAGGGTAAACCTGAGTCTGAAATCATTGTTCTAGAAACTTCAATCAAAGTTCTATTTTTCCTTTCAACCACCCTTTTGTTATGGTGTCCTTGGGATGTTGTTTTGCCTAACAGTCCCTTTTGACACACAGAAATCACCCAACTCCTTATTTTAAAATCTGTCCCATTGTCACTCCTAAAGACTTTTACTAGCAGGTGAAGTTACTTTTCAACTTGTTTTACAAAATTTTGCAAAATACTTGTAGTCTCATCTTTGGAGTGCATGACGTAGGCCCATATAAACCTTGAAAAATCATCAACTATGACAAGATCGTATCTCTTCTTTTTAAGACTCGTGATTTTACAGGGCCAAACAAGTCCATATGTAGCAATTACAGACACTGACTTATTTTGGACTCTTCAATTGATTGGTATGAATTTTTATGTTGTTTACCTTTTAAACAGGAAACACAATGTTCATCACAAGTGAATTGTTTTGATGGTAGACCTCTTACAAGACCCTGTTTGGAGAATGTAGTGATACTTTTAAGATTTGTATGACCAAGTATTCTATGCCATAGTTCCGTCTCTTTGTTAGAAGCAATTGAGAACAGGCATGCATTGGACATTGTATTATTTTTCAACATATCAACAACATATACCACTCTTGTGAGCAACAAGCTGTACATTGCTCTCAGCTATGATTAGATCAATCTTTTTAACCACTTCTAGGCCAACAATCTAACAAGTTTTCTTTGTGAAGAATGACCAATAGCCTTTGTCACTCATTTGAGATACATAAGAAGATTAAATTTCAGATTATCAATAAGATTGACATATCCAAACTTGATTTCCAGCCTGGACAGTCCTGGCCCAAACACCTTCCCTTTTGAATTGTTATCAAAGGATATATCACCCCCTCATGTGCCATGAAATCTTTGAGTAGGGCTCGACATCTTGTCATGTGCCTGGAGCCTCCACTATCTACATACTATAAATTATCAAGGCAAGTAGAAGCTCCCTGAACGTTGGTAAACACTAGTTTAGGTGAGTTTCCAAAGCTAGGATGGCTTTGGATGGGATCACATACATTTCAGCCTCAAGTCTAGGAATATGGTCAGTGTTTTGAACGGAATATTAGCTGGTGATGCATCTGTTATCTGAACCTTTCTGGGAGCATAGGTTAATCAATTGTTTGGTAATAGATGTTTGGACAGGGACAAAGGTCTGAGTGGTCTTTTCATTTCTTGAAATCTCAAGTGTTTTAGATTTATACTCATTTCTTTTATCATCAAAATTTTTGAGATAAACACACTCTTGAGTTTTGTGGTTTGATCTACCACAACTGGTGCAATTTGGTGAATAAATGATCACACTTTTTTTGTTTATATCATAAGCTTTTAGAAGAAAACAGTTTTTAGTGACATGATTCTTCTTTTCACAAAAATCACAAAACAAGTTTGATATTTTCTCCCATTTCTTCCTCGTCTTTTTGTCAACAGATGTTGTAACATCTGATGGAAGATCCTTTCAGGGAATGATCTTGACTTGTGGTGCCTTTACACCTTCCAATGGTTGAAAAATCCATTGGCTTATAGTTGTCAAGAATGTCACACTCATCTGACCAGGTAGGTTTGAATTGATACTTTTCAATTTTCTCAAAAGTTGAGGATCCGGGTAGTCTTTCTAAAACAATTTTCTTACCATTTGGTTTAGTGACTTTAATTTCTTGACCAACCAAATTTGTTGGAATAATTTCAACCAACTCACAATCATTTACAACAGTATTTTGTGAAACTTGGTCATTTTTCTAGATCATACACCCAAATTTTACATTGCTTTTGATTTGTTATTCTAACATATGGTAATAACCTTTACATGATTCTATCCACTTTTCACAAGTAATTTGGGTAGATTCAAGCTCCTTTTTACAACTTTAATATTTTTTAGCATAGTTTGGAGTTGATCCTTGGTTATGCTGGACTCATGTTTTAGCTACTGATTTCAAACTCTTTTTCAAACAGTTTAGATTTTAACTCTTTTGCAAGTTTTTAAATGAATTTCATCATCTAAAATTTTGTTTCTAAGGTTTTCATTTACCTCTTTTATGTTAGCAAAAGCAATAATTCACATTTTTCTGAACATAGGCCTTTAAGAACCTAAGGTGATACCTTAGTAGCAGCCATTATGGTGCATGTAAGTCCCGTAAAAGATCAAACATGTATCACTAAATTAATCAGTAGCGGAAATAATGATTAGGAAGAAGAACAACTGAATAACTTCAACTTGCATACACCAAAAGAGGTCTGATACAAGTTCTTTGACTTACAACTCTCTAACCCTCTTTCATTAACCTAATCTCTATTTATAAGCACTACAAGCCCACTATTTACAACCCTAGGCCTATAAGGCACTAGGAAGCCCACAAACCAACCAAAGCCCAAAATAATCCCTAATGAGTAAACCTTTAGCAATCTAAGCCCAACAATCTCCCCCTAGGTTTACTACATTAGTCTTTCGGTTGAGCGTCCACACCAAGTCTCCCAGCTATAATCCCAGCTACCGCAGCAATCCAATCTTTCGCACAAACCTCATACAGCTCTGCAGTTCTGATCTGATGTGACGCAAGAACCTGCAAGTCTTCGTCATGAAAGCTCACTAAATCTACCACATCGTTAACTCTGAATGCTTTCTCCTTTGTCACGATCGCGACGCTTCCAACTTTAGGGTCGTATAACCAAAAATTGAAATTCTTGAGAATCCCGCGAGGAAATATAGGAGCAACTGGTATAACCAATTCTTTGTTGGTTGGTGCCACATCACTGATTTGAATCTCTTTCCAGTATGTGCATCACGTACTCTTTCGCAGCCCTCAGATATGGTTCAGCAGTCTTCATAGTCTTGAAACCACTTTTAACTTCACGTTCCAGCTTTTTGAAAAACCTCCACCCAGGTCCACGCCGGTAGTATCATCGTCAGTATACGGATCCCTCAACAGATCAGTCAAAGCAACCTTTGTCCATGTCTCAACTATGATTCCTTTGAATAATAGTCACATGTTCCATCCTGACGCACAATAATCCACATATTTTTGACGTGGTCATACATCCAGCTGAGCACCCTGGACTTGTTTCCCACTTTACTATAATAGCTCGACCCTAGCTCCATCACATATCTTTCTGTCTGATTCGTCGGATCCTTGAGCTGAAAGTTCTCATCAGCGGATTCACATTAACATTCTTCATTAGAACCATTTGTTTCTTCTTCTGACCAGTGGCACACTTTTGAATTGCAGTAAACTTCTTACGTGGGTCGCTCAGATAATCGTCCAAACCAGCTTGGCGTTCAGCAGCCAACTGTTCAGCCGCAAGTCTCTCTGCTTCAGTCTCCTCAGCCATTCTCTGTTGCGCTGCACGATGCCTGTTCTCAATTTTCATCGGGTCGTCTGTTGGATAATTGAATTACCCTTCTGAATTTATTTTCCATCTTGGCCTTCAAATCAAATACCAGAGTCATAAGCATGGTTACATCTCCCTGCAACTGATCAATAGTTTGATCTCTGACATCCAAACGAGTCTATAGTGAGGCAATTTGTGCATCCTTCAAATAACTTCTTGTTCCAAGACACCCTCTTCTTTAGATCCACTACATCAACTTCCACATCATCATCATCGTCACCATCCATTCCCCCGAATTCAAATGCCTTTTTTTCTGATTTGGCAAAATCTCATAAACATCATCAACACGACCAACTCCACTTCCACCCGCTTCAGAACCGCCAACACCTGATGAGCTTCCCCCAAATTCCATCATTTGAAGTACTGTGTCAGCTGGAATAGACACAACAGTAGACTGCGTAATAATAGGAGTGGTTGTCTATGTAGATAAAGCAGATATATCAGGTATCGAAGTATCAACAACAGATTCAGCAACTTGGTATCAACACCGGTAGAAATGATCAACTTAGATTTTGCAGCAGTGACAACAATGGAGCTTCAGGTTGACTTGATGGAATACTCGGCTCGGTTCTTCTCCTTTTAACCAGTGGCACCTCATCTTCTTCATCTTCGTCCTCGTCCTCAACCAGATCAGTGGTGCAACAATAAATGGAATATCAAGTGGAGGATCACCTTGCTTCTTCTGAATATCCTTCAAATGAGCAATCAAAGCTTCTAAATTCTCCGATGATAACTCTGGTAAAATGGGAGTCAAAGTGGCATTGAATCTGCGAGATCGTCAAGAAAAGCTTACCCAGCATCGGGTTCGTCATCAGTAACAAGTCCTCCTATCTCTATCTCTTTCTGTTGAGCAAGTATTCGTTTTCTTCGGCCACTATAGCATTGACGGGAGGAGGATGAGGTGGTGGAATATCCAAAACAACAACTTCAGCTAACTTCCCAAACTTCTTCAGAGCAAATCGACCCACAAACACCGTTTTAGATGTTGAAGGGTTCTTCTTCATCGTACCAAAAATAGTTGGCCCCATCGGCTTCATATTCAGCAAGTTGGCATCTGACGCATCCTTTGCCAAGTCAGGGTAGCGAGCATCTAGAATTAGCTGGACGAAACGCGGGTACAAAAGAAACATTTGCTTCTTGGACTGTTCTAGAATTTTCTTCATGTTGTCGAAGATATAACCAGAATAGTTATACTTCCAGTCCATAACCAACGAAACTATAGTAGATGTTTGAGCTTGATTCGGCTGATCAAGACCGCCTTTGTTCTCCGATACACACTGCATAAACATGTGAACAAGTAACCTCCAATAAGATGGAAACATCTTCATCAGTAATGGTGGATACTATCCTTCATATCCCATTTCCATCAACACAGGAAGCACCTTCTCTTTGGCATATGTCGTTGGATCGCTAAAGTATCGGCAATCTACAACACCTCTTTCACACACGCTTCGTTTACCACTATCTTTTTACCCTGTATTGCGAACGAATAAACGGTCTTCCATCTTCACCTCTTGGATGAAATCGTGCTCTTTTCCAGAACGAAGGTACTATGTCTCTGTAGATAATCGGATTAGCTCGCAGAGCATATGCAATCTTACACGCGTTTAGTCCCACAATCATGGATTGGAACTCCTGAATGAACTCTGTTGGAGGGTCTGAAAGATAACCCGCTTAGTTGTGGAATTGCTCTCAACCAGCATCATAACATCGAAGGCTTCTTCAACCATATTTGTCAAGATAACAACAAAGTTAAATCCCAACTAACAGAAGTTAACAGAGTTTACCTGTATGGCAGTTAAAACTAACTGGATAGTTCAATCAGATGTCAAGGTTCAATTTAATAAGAGTTCAAGTTAATTATAGGGTTCAACAGTTGAAAAGGTTCAAACCGATGAAAGGTTCAAAAACCTCAAATCCGGATTACTGACAGTTCAATTTTAATCCGGATGAACCCTTTCATCAATCCGGATTAGAAGGAGTCAATTACAATTCGGACAAAGGTGCAATCCGGATTACCCATAGTATCCGGATGAATTATCATTCCGGATGAAGATTATCCGAGATCCAATCCGAGATGAAATCCGAGTTCATCAATTCGGATGAATACCCATCCGGAATGAAATCCGAAATGCCTAAGACTTTGAAGATCTATCGAGACACAATCCGGAATGCTTTAAACATTAATAAGATCATCCAGAATTCATAAATTTAAGCAATATATATCTAATCCGGATGATGTCCGAGATGCACAGTTCGAATAGAGAGAAAAAGAGAAGAATTTGGATTTGGAATTTTGTGGATAATTTCGAAATGAAATATCAGAGATACCTATATACTTTCCGAAATGGGCTTGGGCCTAAAATTTTGAATCCGGATTAGGCTTGTGACAGGCCCAATCGGAACTGTAACACAGTGGGCCTATCTGGAAAAGTCCAATTGGGCCTTTCCGGAAAAAGCCCAATCCGGAACAGTAACAGAGTGGGCCTGTCCGGAAAAGTCCAATTGGGCCTTTCTGGAAAAGCCCAATCCGGAACAGTAACAAGTGGGCCTGTTCGGAAAAGTCCAATTGGGCCTTTCCGGAAAAGCCCAATCCAGAACAGTACCTTTTGAGCCCAAAGAGGCCCAATCCAGATAGTATTCTGGGTTTCCAATTTTTAAGACTTTTAACCAATTTTATTAGATTGGCCCAAGTTCCAAGCACACTGGGCCAATCCGATATCTCTTGACAGAAACCATCTAACAAAATTCATCAAGTAGACTAACCAAGCATCCAACCACCTTTTAACATTCTACAAAGAAAAACTATTTAACACACACATAAATATTAACACAGCCTTGCTAAGGGATCAAATCGTTTCAAAGGTTAACTAAGGAACATTTTTTAGTATGAGCAGAGCCAGTTGGTCTAAGCGATTGTCAATATACTTGTCCATTTAAATCTAAAACTCAACCCTTCCAGTTCAAGCATTATGATACGCTTAAGGCATTATTATACTATGATACTCGTGTGTCCCATACCATGACATACCCCTGCGATCAAGGTAAGCACAACAATTCATCATAGCAGGTGAGTATACTGTGGTCATGCTTTATATTTTACAACATCAGCCTATTGGTGAACAGGTCAGTACTTCTGTACAGCAGAGAGACCAATAGTGACTGACGAGGGTTAGGCAAATACCTTATGTGGTACATAAGAACTTATGAAGAAACTTCTATTCTCTTAGGTTTTGGCTCTTTTACAAAGATATCCTGACTGTGCCTAGGTCTGCATATAATCTGGATGCAACAGAAGGGCAGCCAAGATTTACCCGGATGACTCAACAGCATAAAGACCCAAAACCTCAGATGTTGGCTCTCTATCAACACAAGATTTAAGACCATGAAATCATACACCTATAGTAAGTGACCCACTGAGCACATAGTTTGTTATGTTTATATCATTTAACTTTCCCCATCCGGTTGAGTTTTAGGACCTACCGACACATCACTTTCGATCCAAACTTTTCCCGCTTCGACACCTGACATGTGTTAGTCAAACATTTTATCACGAAAAAGTATTTCATTTCCCTATCCTTGCAAAAACTGTTTTTTTTTATGATTTCTCCCCCTAAATTTGTGCATACATATGAACAAATTTATGAAGCAATGAAAATAAAATAAGAACAGTAAACAAAACACAAAGTCGAAGGAGGCCTAGGTAGAAAACCGAATCATTTTGAGAAGATCCACAAGCACTTAAAATGTGCGTTGCTAACAGGTTTCGTGAACAAATCCGCCACATTTGCATCAGTGTGGATTTGCTCAAGCTTTACGAGACCCTTTTCATAGCAATCACGGATAAAATGAACTTTAATATTTATGTGCTTTGGTTTTGTAATGAAAAACAGGGTTTTTAACAATTTGGATAGCGGCATCATTATCACAGTAAATTGTGGTGTTTAGAGAAGTCAAACCGTAATCCGCAAGCTGATGTTGCATCCATAAAACATGGGAGCAGAAAGCAGAGGCTGCGACATATTCTGCTTCTGCAGTAGAAAGCGAAACCGTCTGTTGCTTCCTGCATTGCCACGAGAATAAGCAATCTCCCAGAAATTGGCAACCACTTAAGTTGAGCGCATATCCCTATCTGTACCTCCAAGATTACTGTCAGAGAAAGCAAACAGTTCAAATTAAGAATTTTTAGGATACCAGAGGCCCAGTGATGGAGCCCCTTTAAGGTACCTAAAAATTCGTTTAACAACATGTAAATGAGGGAGTTTAGGAGTAGCTTGATAACGAGACACCGCAAGGCAACATGTATCTGTCGGCTAGCAGTGAATCTGAGTGATCATTTGAGATTAGTGGATTAAAGGCGTTCTTCGCATCTTCATTTAGTAAGGCGTCTGCTATAGGTGAAGCCATAGGCTTTGAATCTGTAAGCTTGAATTTGGCAAGAACGTCATGGACATATTTTCCTTGATGAATTAGGATACCTTGTGGGCTCTGACGAACTTGAAGTCCCAAAAACATGGTCATCTCCCCAATGCGCTCATCTCAAATTTCTTCTTCATGATCTCTTTGAATTCGTGGCACAAACCATCATTGGTGGAACCAAATATGATATCATCAACGTAGATTTGGACGAGAATAATGTCCTTATCAACGCGTTTGGTGAACAGGGTTTGATCAATGGTTCCCCGTGTGTATTCATGAGCAAGCAGATGCTCTGTAAGAGTGGCGTAGCATGCGCGGGGCACTTGATGCAACCCATAAAAAGCTTTGTCTAGTTTGTAAGCATAATCTGGCTTGTCAGGATCAGTAAAGCCCGTTGGTTGTGCCACGTAGATTTCCTCTTTCACCTTATCGTAGAGAAACGCAATCTTGACATCCATTTGATATACAGTGAAATCCATGTAAGATGCATATGCCAAGAAAATGCGTATAGCCTCCAAACGCGCGACAGGTGCGTAGACCTCATCATAATCTAATCCTTCAATCTGTCGAAAACCCTGAACCACCAGTCGAGCTTTATTTCGAACGATAACTCCAGTGTCATCCTGCTTGTTATGGAAAACCTAGCAAGTTCCGAAAGCACGTTTTCCTTGAGGCAGCTTCACCAATTGCTAGACACCAAGCTTCTCAAATTGATTGAGTTCCTCATGCATGGCATCCACCAGCCTGGTTCCTGCAAGGCAACATCAATACTTTTAGGTTCAATTTGTGAAATGAAGCAAGAATAGAGACAGGTGTTGATATCCCCAGATTGGCTGCGGGTTTGAACAGCAGCGTTGACAGGACCAATAATATTTTCAATGGGGTGATAACGCTGTAAACGCTGCGGTATTGGTGTAGCGGGAACAAGAACATAGGTTTGCAGGTTGGTAACACTAGCTACAGCTACTCTAGATGACTCCCCCTCAAAATATGCATCAGTAGAAGTAGTTGCTGAGGAATCCACTGAACAATCGAGTGGAGTAGGTTCTAGGAACAGAGATATCACACCCCGACCCGCAGCGGAATAAAAGTCGGGGCAAATTGGGTTATCACCAAAGCTCATGATGTTTACTATAATGTTTCATATTTATTAAATTCAAATTACAACTTAAATATCCAAAACAAAATTCATACAATTACAAGGAAAATGAAACTATATAATTATTCCAAAGCTTAAACTTGTTTATTCTTCTAGGCCTTCCTATGTGTTTCTTGTCTCAGCCGGATCACCTGTATCATGTGTAAAACGGGGGATATTTTGGGTCAACAAAAGTTGGCGAGTGAACCTTGATAAAACATCGTTACTAATTTCTTGTTTTATTTAATCAGGAAAATTTGTGCAATATTCACATGTGAGCAAACATATATAGATAAACAAACACAAACCACTTTGGATGAGTATATGATATGAATGATGATGTATGTGAGATCAAGGCTCAATCAAACGGAGCCGATCTAATGAGGCACCTGATGCTCAACCCGTCTCCCACGGGGAACTGATGGGCCTAATGAAATGCGTGCACTGAAAATGATAAATCCAATCTACATATAATTCACACAACAATTGATACACATTTGATCACGGATATGATGTATGCACAAGTGTTTAAATATAATAAAAGAATTATACGACACATGATACACCCCAAAACATGATTAAAACTAGGAATTGGTAGAGATTCACTCACGATGGGTGCGTTCTTTCATGATGATGAAGGCGCACGAATTTATGATTCGATTGACGAGGGAAGAACTAACCTAGATAATAACAAAATGATTCGATAAATAAATAAATTTTGGTTGAGATTAATATTTTTAATTAGTGCTCTTATATGGGATTTTTAGATTTATTTTTGTGAGTTTAAGGAAATTTTCTAACCTTAATAATCTTATTTTTAAGTATTTTAAAATAATTTTCTAATTAAATAAATAAATAAAAAGAAATAAAAAAAGTTGACTTTTTTGACCGTTGACCGGGTCTTGACCGATCAGACTGTGTTTTTATATGCGCTGAGTGAGGTTCGAACTCGGGACCTCTCGTATACGTGCACGCAGCTCTACCAACTGAGCTATGTGTCTAACCCAAAATATTCTATGTTTTAATTATATTTATATACTAATTAATTTTCAACTTATTTGGTTTTCATTAAAAATGATTTATATGGCCGAACCGGTTGCAGGGACCCGGAGTCGAACTCGGGTCCTTCGGTTCGAGTGCGCACAGCCCAACCAGTTGGGCTGTGTGTCTAATCTGTTTAACTAATGGATTATATTACTCTTATAAACATTCTGTGACTTGTTCTGATTCAGTTCTAAAAATGTTGGTTTTAATTCTGAAAGTCGGTACGTGTGCAATTCGAACTCGGGACGTGCATGTTATATTTGCACACAGTCCACCGCTGGACTGTGTGTCTAACCCGTTTAATTATCTGATTTTAATTATATTAATACACAACTCAACTTCGTCTTCTTCATTTATAAGAACTCAGAAACAGTGAAGCCGACTGTTTGTTTAATTGACCAACAAAACTTATAATTTGATTGAATTGGAATAGAAAAAGAAGAATAAGGATTATGATGTACCAACTCAGAGTGGTTTCTTCAATTTCCGGCAAGAGTCGGCTCTGATTTTGCGATTTCCGGCTGTATGAACTGTTTTAACAGTTTTGATTATTGGTTTGAACGATTAAAGTATAAATTAAGAGATAGCAGAGAAGTTTAGACAGTTATACCGACCGATGAATGAATGCGGTTTTCTGACTAGCGATTCTGGCAGGATTCCGGCGAAAATGAAAATCTCCGGCGACGTGCTCTGGAAGAATCAAAGCTTCGAAAAAGTGTGCGGTTCTGAGCGAAAGGATTTCCAGAAGATTGAGTAAGTATTTATAGGGAAGAACTGGATGAATTGTGTCCGATTTTGAGTCTTGATTCGCGGTCAAAGGTTTCCGACGGTTATGACCGAAATTGACGGTTAGACATCGGTTATAATTGATGTCGTAGTCGGTTATCGCGTTTTAGTTAAAAGGGAAAGGCCACATTTGCGGAGTTTTGGTTTTCTCCGGCGATTCCGCGTTCTGAGCGCGCTGATGTCCGGTTTTGATTTTCTGGTTTTACCTTAAGTGTTATTTGTTTCCTTACTTATCACAAGTGAAGTGTGTGGCGGCGCGGTGTGTTGTGTGTTTGGGTTTGTGGGTGACCCGGGTTCGAAACCCGGTGTCTCCATTATTTTTTTAATTCACTATTTTTTTGTTATTTAATAATTATGGTTTAAAATTCTAATATATATATTAATTATGTATTGTTTAAAATTTATCTGAGCAATAAATACGCAACGAAAAATTATAACTGAGTATTTGATTAATAAACGAAGCGGGTTTGGAAACACGTTTTTCGACGAATGTTACAGTATCCCTACTTTTAGAAATTTCGTCCCGAAATTTAAGTAGTAGTGGTACCAGGAAAAAGATGCGGGTATTTTTCGCGCATTGAGTCTTCACGTTCCCAAGTAAACTCGGGTCCTCGTTTTGACTCCCAACGTACCCTGACAATTGGAATACGACTTCGTCTTAAACGCTTCTCTCCGAAGTCCATGATTTCTACTGGTCTTTCAATGAAGTGCATAGATTCATCGATCTGAATGTCTTCTAGAGGAATATGGAGGTTTTCATCGGCGAGGCACTTCTTCAAGTTTGATACGTGGAATGTGGGATGAATTCTGTTGAGCTCTTCTGGTAGGTCAAGCTTGTATGCTACAGGACCTACTCTTTCGAGTATCTTGAAAGGTCCTACGTAGTGTGGTGCTAGCTTGCCCTTCTGGCTAAAACGAACCACTCCCTTCCACGGTGATACTTTTAAAAGTACTTGATCACCAATGTCAAACTCCAAGGGCTTTCGTCGTTTGTCTGCATAACTCTTTTGACGACTTTGAGCCGCTAGAAGATTGTTTCGAATTTGAATGACCTTGTCGGTGTTTCTTGAATTAATTCTGGACCGGTGATTTGTGATTCCCCAATTTCGTGCCAACATACTGGAGATAGGCACTTACGACCATATAAAACTTCGAAAGGAGCCATGCCAATACTTGAATGATAGCTATTGTTGTACGAAAATTCAACTAATGGCAGATGAGCGTCCCAATTCCCTTTGAAGTCTATGACACATGCTCGAAGCATGTCTTCAAGAGTTTGGATGGTGCGTTCAGATTGGCCATCAGTTTGAGGATGAAAAGCGGTACTGAGGTCTAATCGTGTACCCAAGGCGGTTTGTACGGCTTGCCATGTTCATGAAGTGAACCGACCATCACGGTCTGAAATGATGCTTAAAGGTACACCATGACGGCTTACGATCTCGCTGATGTAGGTACGAGCTAACTTCTCGTTCTTGAAGTCCTCGCGAATCGGAATGAAGTGAGATGACTTTGTAAGACGATCGATTATTACCCATATAGTGTCATACCCACTGGAGGTGCGAGGTAACCCGGTAATGAAATCCATGGTTATGTTTTCCCACTTCCATACAGGTATTTCGGGTTGGACTAGAAGTCCTGAAGGTCTTTGATGTTCAGCTTTTACTTTGGAATAGGTAAGGCACTTGGAAACAAAGACGGCGATATCCTTTTTCATGCCAGGCCACCAGTAGGTGTAACGTAGGTCTTGATACATCTTGTCGGCTCCTGGGAGTACAGAGTATCGTGTTTTGTGCGCCTCATTCATGAGGAAATCACGAAGGTTATCGCGATCAGGAATCCATATGCGATTTAAATAGTATAGAATACCGTCGGATTTGGTTTCGATTTTGAGTTCAGCTCCACATGACAGCTCATCGCGTACATCATTTTCTGTTAAAGAAACATGTTGAGCTGCTCGGATTCGATCTTTGATGTCGGTTATGATTTGCGAACATAGAAGACGAATGGAGTTTGCATAACCTTTTCGACTAAGCGCATTGGCCACCACGTTTGCCTTGCCAGGATGATACCGAATTTCACAGTCGTAGTCGTTAAGAATTTCGACCCATCTTCGTTGCCTCATATTCAACTCCTTCTGGTTGAAGATATGTTGGAGACTTTTGTGGTCAGTGTATATTTCACACTTGGTACCATAGAGGTAATGTCTCCATATCTTGAGAGCGAACACAACGGCTCCAAGTTCCAGGTCGTGGGTGGTGTAATTCTTCTCATGAACTTTGAGTTGTCTAGAATCATAGGCTATCACTTTTCGTCTTTGCATTAATACACAGCCTAGCCCTTGCCCTGATGCGTCGCAATATACTACAAAGTCATCGCAACCCTCACGGAGTGTGAGGATAGGTGCGTCACAAAGTTTTTGCTTTAGAGTTTGGAAGGCTTCTTCTTGTTTAGGTCCCCATATGAAGGGTTTTCCTTTATGAGTCAAAGCCGTGAGTGGTACATCAATACGGGAAAAATTGGCAATGAAACGTCGATAGTAACCAGCCAAACCAAGAAATGACCTTACTTCGGTAGGGGTACGTGGCGCTTGCCATTCCTATACTGCCTTGATTTTTGAAGGATCGACATGTATTCCCTTGTCATTGACGACATGTCCAAGGAATTGTACTTCTCTTAACCAGAATTCGCATTTTGAGAACTTAGCGTAGAGCTTTTCAGTCCTTAAAAGTGTAAGGATGAGTCGAAGGTGTCGCTCATGATCGGATTTAGACTTGGAGTAGATAAGAATATCGTCGATGAAGACTATGACGAAACGGTCGAGGTAGGGTTTGCATACCCTATTCATTAGATCCATGAAGACAGCGGGGGCGTTGGTTAAACCGAATGGCATGACCATGAATTTGTAATGACCATAACGAGTCCGGAAGGCGGTCTTTGGGATATCTTCTTCATGTACTCTGAGCTGATGATAACCAGAACGAAGGTCGATTTTTGAAAAGCAGGTGGCGCCTTGAAGTTGGTCTAGGAGGTCATCGATGCGAGGTAGTGGATAGCGATTTTTAAACCGTTAACTTGTTGAGTTCTCTATAATCAATGCACATGCGAAACGTTCCATCTTTCTTCTTCACAAAGAGAACATGTGCACCCCAAGGCGAGGAGCTAGGACGTATGAATCCTTTGTCAGTCAGCTCTTGCAGGTGACTGGCCAGCTCTTGCATTTCGGATGGGGCTAACCTATAAGGAGATTTTGCGACTGGTGTAGCGCCAGGTACAAGATCGATGCGGAATTCGACTTCTCTCACAGGAGGGAGTCCTGAAATGTCGTCGGGAAAGACTTGTGGGAATTCTTTCACAACTGGGATATCTTCGAGTTTCCTTTCCTTGTTTCCCTTTTTGACGACGTGAGTTAGGAATGCGACATAGTTCTTGCGGAGATATCTTCGGCTTGAAGGCAGGACATTAGTTTGAGTCCTTTCGAAGGGGTTTCTCCAAAAATACGTAGGGTCTGACCGTCTGCAAGAGGAATGCGAATGAACTTTTCGCGGCACACTACTTCAGCGTGATGCTGGCTGAGCCAGTCCATACCGATTATAACATCGAAACTTCCCAACTTCATAGGAATGAGGTCAACTGGAAAATCGTGATCGTTTAGAGTGAGGGTACAATCGCGTATAACAGAATTTAATGAAACGGGTTTTCCGTCAGCAACTTCCACCGTTAGAGATTCCATGAGATTAACACGAGTTTGGTTGAGGATAGGTTCAAATTCTAAGGACACAAAACTCTTATCCGCACAAGTATCGAATAATATGGATGCATAACTACCATTTATGAGAAACGTACCGTTGACCACGTTGTTGTCAGCCCTAGCTTGGTTGGCATTGATGTTAAAAGCTCTTCCTCTGGCAGGTGGAGGAGCTTGGTTGGCTTGGTTTACTGGGTTCGCTTGGGCTTGAGCATGGATGATGTTCACCAAGTGTGGACATGTGTTCCTGAAGTGGTTTGGGTCCCCACAGTTGTAACAAGCTCGCATGGGTTGCATCATGGGGTAGTTGGGTAGGTAATAAGTTTGGGCTGTGTGTGGTGCAGGTGGTAGAAGTAAGGGTT
Organism: Scalesia atractyloides; assembly: GCA_947069175.1. NCBI lineage: Eukaryota > Viridiplantae > Streptophyta > Magnoliopsida > Asterales > Asteraceae > Scalesia > Scalesia atractyloides. The sequence goes on along the minus strand of CAMTDV010000020.1, from coordinate 81,041,164 downwards.
GTTGGGCTTGACCCACTATCTGATGGTGGGTTTGGATTGGGGGTTGATTGCGGTTCATTCGTTGAAGAGTACGACAGGTTTGTATGGTGTGACCTACGCGGCCACAGCTTGTGCAATATTGGCAAAGAGTTTCGGGAGGGTGGTGGTATTTACAACGGTTGTATTTTGGGTGTGGACCGGTGTATGGCTTTTTAAATGGTGCAGCTGAGGGAGCAATTTGGGTGATTGGTGCAGCGGTGATAGGAGGGTTGGTTTGAGTGACAGCAAAATTCTTGCTGTTTCGTTTCCTCTTACCAGCAAACTTTGAGAAGGAGACTGAGTGGTTTGTAGTTGAGGTCTCTATGGGTGCTTTCTTCTTTTCATCTTTGAACTTGCCGTTTCGAATGCGATTTTCAGTGAATTCTATAGCTAACTCCATCGCGGATTCAAGTGTTGCAGGCGAAGTGCTTAAAACCGAGTCTTGAATTTTCGAGGGAAGGCCTCGGATGTAATGTTCAACCAAGCGGTACACGGGGGTGAACAAATTAGGGATCATCTGGTTCAGTTCGAGAAACCTCTTGTTATAGGAAGTGTGATCTCCTTCCTTTTGTTTTAGCGCGTGGAATTCATCTTCCAACTTTTTGATTTCGCTTCTTGGACAAAAGCGTCTGGTCATGAGTTCCCTTAACTCTTCCCATGTTAAGGCTATGGCATCTTCAACTCCTCGTTTACCCTTTTCCGTGTTCCACCAGGTAAGGGCTACCCCAAACAGTCTTCCAGTTGCATAACGTACCTTGCGATCCTCGGGACAATCCCAATTGAGGAAAGTGTTTTCCATTTCTTCAAACCAGTGAAGGAGGGCGGTAACACCTTCGGTCCCTTCATATTTTGGGGGATCGCAAGATTTGAAGTGTTTGTAGGAGCACTTTTTGGAGGGAGGGTTGGCCACGCTCTGGTCTTCTAGATTGGGAGGGTTGACAGGATTTGCGGTGAGAGCTTGTTGAACTTGAATCACGATGTCAGGAAGCACTGCGGTCATTTGTTTAGCAATTTATGTGGCCAAGCGTTCATTTGATCTTCCTGACTTTCTACCTCCACGTAGTTGCCTAGCCGACATCTACAGGAACATACATAGGAAGATTGTGAGTTTAAGAAGTTTCTAGGTGTCATGTGTCGTTAAAAGAATAAAAAATAACATAATTGACAATAATGCAACTACATCCATAGGATGTCTTGGGTTTGCTCATGTTTGGGCCTCCAATGTCCCCCATACCATCGCCCGTGTAGTCATGTGGGCCCCCATGACTATTGGGCTTGGTAGGATTCACATTGGTGTTGGCGGATTAACACTCGCACCACCCGAATGAAAATCGGAAAATATAATTGCGAGATGTATGGTAGGAGGGTGTCCAGGTGTAGACACAATGACAACTCAAAGTGGGGTTAGCTCACACGACGTTTGGTATAGCATGCTTTGGCCTAATAGGTCCTTCGTACTCTCATCGTTAGTCCCCAGGTAGGCAAACTGGTCCTTTATTTTGGATTTATACGAATGCCAAGCCTAGACAGGACGTTCCGACTACCGGTACTCGTACCCTTCCAGTTACTACATGCCCGTCATGACAACTCACTTTGATGTGATTTGAAAATACAAAAATCATTGCAAAAATCATGGTAATCGTGAGGTGTGTGCTCTCATGGATGTGATATGTTATGAGGATATGATTCATGAGGAGCATTGTATAATATTATGTATTTGTGAGCATGCTTGCATAACATTGAGTGTAACAATAAACATAAAGCATATAAACATCATGAATTTTGTATGTAACGCATAAGCAATTTAAAATTTTAATCACTATAGTATAGGCTCTAAGGGTCTAATAACCTATCCTATATCCCTATAGTCATGGCTCTGATACCAATCTGTCCACCCCGACCCGCAGCGGAATAAGAGTCAGGGCATAATTGGGTTATCACCAAAGCTCATGATGTTTACTATAATGTTTCATATTTATTAAATTCAAATTACAACTTAAATATCCAAAACAAAATTCATACAATTACAAGAAAAATGAAACTATATAATTATTCCAAAGCTTAAACTTGTTTATTCTTCTAGGCCTTCCTATGTGTTTCTTGTCTCAGCTGGATCACCTGTATCATGTGTAAAACGGGGGATATTTTGGGTCAACAAAAGTTGGCGAGTGAACCTTGATAAAACATCGTTACTAATTTCTTGTTTTATTTAATCAGGAAAATTTGTGCAATAATCACATGTGAGCAAACATATATAAGTAAACAAACACAAACCACTTTGGATGAGTATATGATATGAATGATGATGTATGTGAGATCAAGGCTCAATCAAACGGAGCCGATCTTATGAGGCACCTGATGCTCAACCCGTCTCCCACGGGGAACTGATGGGCCTAATGAAATGCGTGCACTGAAAATGATAAATCCAAACTACATATAATCCACACAACAATTGATACACATTTGATCACGGATATGATGTATGCACAAGTGTTTAAATATAATAAAGAATTAAACGACACATGATACAACCAAAACATGATTAAAACGGGGAATTGATAGAGATTCACTCACGATGGGTGCGTTCTTTCATGATGATGAAGGCGCACGAATTTATGATTCGATTGACGAGGGAAGAACTAACCTAGATAATAACAAAATGATTCGATAAATAAATAAATTTTGGTTGAGATTAATATTTTTAATTAGTGCTCTTATATGAGATTTTTAGATTTATTTTTGTGAGTTTAAGGAAATTTTCTAACCTTAATAATCTTATTTTTAAGTATTTTTAAATAATTTTCTAATTAAATAAATAAATAAAAAGAAATAAAAAAAGTTGACTTTTTTGACCGTTGACCGGGTCTTGACCGATCAGACTGTGTTTTTATATGCGCTGAGTGAGGTTCGAACTTGGGACCTCTCGTATACGTGCATGCAGCTCTACCAACTGAGCTACGTGTCTAACCCAAAATATTCTATGTTTTAATTATATTTATATACTAATTAATTTTCAACTTATTTGGTTTTTATTAAAAATGATTTATATGGCCGAACCGGTTGCAGGGACCCGGAGTCAAACTCGGGTCCTTCGGTTCGAGTGCGCACAGCCCAACCAGTTGGGCTGTGTGTCTAATCTGTTTAACTAATGGATTATATTACTCTTATAAACATTCTTTGACTTGTTCTGATTCAGTTCTAAAAATGTTGGTTTAATTCTGAAAGTCGGTACGTGTGCAATTCGAACTCGGGACGTGCATGTTATATTTGCACACAGTCCACCGCTGGACTGTGTGTCTAACCCGTTTAATTATCTGATTTTAATTATATTAATACACAACTCAACTTCGTCTTCTTCATTTATAAGAACTCAGAAACAGTGAAGCCGACTTTTTGTTTAATTGACCAACAACACTTATAATTTGATTGAATTGGAATAGAAAAAGAAGAATAAGGATTATGATGTACCAACTCAGAGTGGTTTCTTCAATTTCCGGCAAGAGTCGGCTCTGATTTTGCGATTTCTGGCTGTATGAACTGTTTTAACAGTTTTGATTATTGGTTTGAACGATTAAAGTATAAATTAAGAGATAGCAGAGAAGTTTAGACAGTTATACCGACCGATGAATGAATGCGGTTTTCTGACTAGCGATTCCGGCAGGATTCCGGCGAAAATGAAAATCTCCGGCGACGTGCTCTGGAAGAATCAAAGCTTCGAAAAAGTGTGCGGTTCTGAGCGAAAGGATTTCCAGAAGATTGAGTGGGTATTTATAGGGAAGAACTGGATGAATTGTGTCCGATTTTGAGTCTTGATTCGCGGTCAAAGGTTTTCCGGCGGTTATGACCGAAATTGACGGTTAGACATCGGTTATAATTGATGTCGTAGTCGGTTATCGCGTTTTAGACAAAAGGGAAAGGCCACATTTGCGGAGTTTTGGTTTTACTCCGGCGATTCCGCGTTCTGAGCGCGCTGATGTCCGGTTTTGATTTTCTGGTTTTACCTTAAGTGTTATTTATTTCCTTGTTTATCACAAGTGAAGTGTGTGGCGGAGCGGTGTGTTGTGTGTTTGGGTTTGTGGGTGACCCGGGTTCGAAACCCGGCGTCTCCATTATTTTTTTAATTCAATATTTTTTTGTTATTTAATAATTATGGTTTAAAATTCTAATATATATATTAATTATGTATTGTTAAAATTTATCTGAGCAATAAATACGCAACGAAAAATTATAACTGAGGATTTGATTAATAAACGAAGTGGGTTTGGAAACCCGTTTTTTCGACGAATGTTACAAGAGAGGAGCCCAAGACATCGGGAGTAGGTCCTTCATTTGTTGTAGGGGGCTCTGTGTCAGAAACTGCAACTTCAGGACGATCGGTCGGAGTAGGTGAATTGATAGCTGGTTTTTGAGATTGTGGAACGGTGGAGGAAGACGAGACAGCGTCATTAAATCCAGGAGGATCCACACTCAGCTACTTTAAAGTCTCATGTAGCTCGGCGGCGTCAGCATCGTCTTCAGATGAAATGGGCACCGTTGGAAGGGCAGAAATTGAACTGTTACCATCAGGCACATTGGAAGACACATCAAAATGATTAAATAATGTGGAATAGTCATACAACCAGTCAGTACCAATGCGTGTGTCCTTGGGATTTTCCTCCAGCCAACCCACATTGTAGGTTTCAACTACCATCTTCTTGATCTTGTTATAAACGCTGTATGATGTATTTTTAGAATAGCCAACGAAGATGCAAGGATCCCCGCGTGATTCAAACTTTCCTTTAGCGTCCATGAGTAGGAGAACACAAGGGCATCCAAACATGCGGAAATGTTTGACGGATGGTTTGCGACCTTCAACCACTTTGTATGGAGTTTTCATATGTCGTTTATTGATCAAGGCATGATTCTGAATATAACATGCAGTATTGATTGATTCTGCCTAGAAGATAAGAGGTAGCTCGGATTCAACCAGCATAGTGCGTGCAACTTCAATAAGTGTGCAATTTCTGCATTCTGCAACCCCATTAGGTTGTGGGGTTCTGGCTGCACTAAACTGTCACTCAATCCCCTTAGAGGAACAGAAAGAAAGGGGAATAGAAAGAGTTTAAGGTAATATTCTTAAACTTTGTCCCATTATCACACTGAATAGCCTTCACCGTAGAATCTGTCTGGTTTTCCATAAGCGTGACAAACTGTTTGACTAACTCAACGGTTTCACTTTTATGTGTAAGAAAGAAAACCCAGGTGAATCGAGAGTAGTCATCAATAATAACCAGACAGTAAGCCTTCCCGCCAATGCTTCATATGTCTGTTGGACCAAAAAGATCCAAATGTAGTAGTTCTAAGACTTGAGACGTGGAGGGAACGGCTTTAGTTTTGTGCGGCTGTCGATGTTGTTTCCCACGCGCACATGATTCACACTTTTCGATCTGCATGAAGTCACGAACTGGTAGTTCTCTGACTAAAACACCTTTTGCAAGACGATTCAAATTCTTCATGTTGATGTGTCCCAGTCTGCAATGCCATAACATTGTATCATGTTCGGCTGTCAATGAGAAGAGGCAAGTGAGCTTGTCAGAAGGAGCCTGGTTCATATCAATAACATACGCATTTCCTTTACGTGCAGCTCTAAGAAGAATCCAATCATTTGGAATAATTAGCCCTGGTTTCAGCACATAACACCCTTTCTTGGTGAACAAAACATCGAAATGATTGTCACAGAGTTGAGACACACTCATGGTAATCTTCCCTGTTTCTCTAATCCTGGTACGTAATTAACATTCTTAAAGCTGAGGGCTCCGTTGCAAACAGTTCCTCTCATGGTAATCTTCCCTATTTCTCCACCTGCGAAGGAAACAAACCCACCATCAAAAAACTGAATGTCATTCAATTGCGAGATGTCTCTGGTCATGTGTCTGGAACAACCACTGTCAATGTACCATAGTCTAACAAGAGTGCGCCAGAGCTGTTCCTGCACATTTCAACTGGTTTTAGTTAGAGACTGAAACCCAGGCCATTGAAGATCTGGGCTTGCCATTGGGATCAACGTAAGTAACCTCATGAAAGATTAAATTAGTTGAGGATGAGGTTGATGATGCTTTTGATTTATTAGAAATGGGGGTAGAAGTATGAGGCTTGGCCACTGTCTTAGGCTTCCAGGTTACTGAATCAGACTTCTGCACAATCCTTGGAGTGCTAGAAGGATTCTGGGAAACTGAAGGTCTCAAGGGTTTGAAAGATTGTTTCTTGGCCAAGTTCCAGTCTTGATCAGAAGACTTAGCCACAAATCGAGCCTGAGGTGGGCGATTAGGCATAGTCTTCTGATGTCTGGAATACAAAGTTTTGAACGAGGTAAAGGTTTTTTGACAATTGCGAGCAATGTGCCCAGGAGATCCACAATTGAAATAGGTCTGCCTCTTCTGGAAGAAAACAGTCCGTTCAGCTTGGGAAATTCTAAGCAATTTATCTGTCAGTTTCTTGCTTGCGGGTACTGACGGCTGATGCACGGTCTTGGTCTTGACGGTGTCCTACGCACAACCATCAGCACACTTGTTAGTTTTGTGATTTGAATTAAAGTTTTTTGAACATGGAGATTTTGGCAAAACTTTAACTGATATATGTTCAACTGGTTGCTTAACAGATTCAGTTTGCGACTGCTGAGTCAATTTCTCAGTTTGTTGAGGAGACCCAGCAGTTGCTGTTTCAGTTTTTGAAAATGCATGTTTTGTTTTCTTCTTTTTAGATCGGCGTGTTCTTCGCTTCTTAGTCTTACTCTTCAAATCACATTTCGTGACAGATTCTATAGACGACACGAGTGGCTCTACACGGACATCCTGTTCTAAGATTTCAGAAGATGAATGTGGAATCTCGCGATTTTGAAAAATTTGAGACTCCAATTAAGAATCAATTTTAAGATTTTCATTTGAATCAAGAGAAAAAGAGTGTTCATCTTCTGTCATTTCAGAATCAGTCCCTTGTGTTGAGTTACCCGAGTCTTCTAGAATTATGTCACCATCAACGTTCACATAATCGGTTGGTTGGTCTACTTTCACACTGTCAACCCTAGGAGATGCATCAACAAATGAAGCTTCCGGAGAAGAGCTTTCGGTATCCTTAGCTGAAACTGATGAAACCGAATCATCTGTTGATGCAGAACCTGCAGCTAAATTCATTTTCTCATCACAAGAGTTATTGCAGTTATTACCATCATTCAAAACATCAGTATGTAATGAAAAAACAAAATTAAAACTATCCAAATTCTCAACACAATCAACACTATTTGAGCATGTAAATTGTTCAGCAAGAAATTGATTTAAAATGTCAAAAGAAGGCTTATAAAACGCATAATCAGCAGCCAAATTGTCTGAATTTGTATTCAGACATTCCTCTCGATCACCCTATGTGATATCCTCAACTAAAAGTTCTTCTGCATATGAGTTAGACACATTAGTATCGTTCACGAATTCAGTTTGAGTATCAGAAGATTCTTTTTCGTTAGATTTTGTGGAGGGTGTGGATTTTTCTGCCTCAGGCACTACTTTCTCCAAGCAATCTGTACTTCCAGAAGGATGATTACCAGTTTCATGTGAAAGTGGTGTAGAAGTAACAAAGACATCATCCCTCTTGAGTTCAGTGGGTTTGGATAACTTTGGGTAATAGGGCATCCATGGTTTGGATAAATAATCTGAAGGTTTACCATAAACCATTTTTTATGCATTTTCTACATCATCCTCAGATTCAGGTATTCTAGTATAATTATGATTATATGGTGGAAGCGCCCTGTTATACCTAAGACCTTTGGTAAAATTCTTTTGGTAGTTAAGCTGGAGGTCACATAAGTCCTTAAGTCCTTGACAAGTTTACTGGAAGTTTCAAATTTTTTAATGTTTATTTCATTTTCGTGAAGGTTCACTGTCAAGGAATTTAGCTTGGCTAAGGCTGCTTGAAGTCCTACGTCCTTTTCGATTAGTTTTAGCTTATAGTCGTTGACCCAACATTGCTATTGGTTCAAGTCTAGCTTTAGCTGAGCTACATCTTGTTTCTGAACTTCGACCTTCTCCATAAGAAGCTTGTTCTTATGTTTAAGGGTGATGTTCTGTGACACAGCTTGTTGGTATTCAACTACTAGAGTTGAATTATGGGCGCGCATTTGTGATAATTTAAAACGACAACTATCAGAACATAGTATTCGATTTACCGTTTCGAAAGATCGGGCGTCTCAATTGTCTATGCCATCATGCAGTGGTTGCTGTTCTTGGAGAGATTCAATGTTTCCATTTGAGTTGCAACATCTTCCCAGTTAAAACCTTGCTGTTGGGCCACCAATGCTATTGACTTTCCGCCCAAGCTGCTTGATGGATTCGTAGTGGACTTTAAGGGAGAGATGGGAAACAACTGTCTGTCACTGCTCTGTATATCAACAACCCTGTATGATACATACCCGAATGGTGGCTTCTTGCATTCTCTGGCAAATTGTCCTGGTTCGTGTCATCAGTAGCATCTAAGTTTTTCCTTGGTGAGACCAGTCTTCAAATTTGACAAGGGTTGCCTTCCATAATTCTTCTGAAATTTGTTAACCCGAAAAGTAGCCATTGCTAGATTCCAAGAAACATCGATCTCGTCCAGGTCCTCCTCCATGATTTGATTAATTTCGGTTGGGAGAATCGATGGAGGAGTCAGATCACCTGCCAGGAAGGCGTTTAAGCTTTTGATCATTGATGCCGCAATAGCCAGTTTCTCTTCGTTTTCTTTAGTGAGAAATGCAGAGTTGGACACAGGTTGAGCAGGTGCAGGCGCTGGTGCAGCAGTCTGAGGAGTGTTGCCTTGTTGAACTGTTTGAGGAATTGCAGGACTGAACACCATGTTGGAATACTGAGCATGGTACTGTGTGTGAACTTGAGGAGTTGAAACCATCATGGGATTCTAAGATTGAAGACCATTCACGTACTGAGTGTTCTGAGGCATGGCTATAGGACTATAAACTACGTTTGATCCACCCGGTGCTTGTAAATTTCCTTGCAGAGGACTATAAATAAGATTTTGTGACCTTAGATCCGCATTTTGCCCTGTCATCCCTGCGGCCATCAAACTGCTTTGATGATTGATTTCCCTCTGCTTGATGTCAATCTCACATGATTTAATAGTAGCTATCTTTTCAGTGAGAGTGACATCATTCAAGTTCTTGGTCTTTTTGATCATGCCCACATCTGCATCCCAACTCTTGGGCAGTGAGTTTAATAACTGTCTGTTCATGGCACTGTTGGTGAGGGTAATCTCAGCTGAAATCATCTGGGAAACAAGCTTGACATAGCGACAAATCTGGTTTTCAATAGTTTCCCCATAGATGTGATTGAATGAGCTAAATTGCTGATTCAGCTGATTCACCCTGCTTGCTTTCATGTCTGCATTTCCCTCGTAGAGATTTTGCAGTTCACTCCAAACTTCCTTTGCGGTCTTACAGTTTCTAACCGCGATAGAGATATCAGGTCCAAGGGCCATGGTCAGAGTTGCCGAGGCCTTCTCATCTTCCTATATTATCTTGATATCCTATGGAGTCCATAGGTGCATGGGCTTAGGAATTTTCTTGTCTGGATCTTGCTCTGTACTGTAACCTATGGTTCTTGGACCATTCATCATGCATCTCCACACACCAGGCTCTTTAGCCTTGCAATACTACTCAAAACAAAACTTCCATTCGTAATATTCATCCCCATATAATAAACGTGGCGCTTTAGTGGAAGTGCCAGTTACTTGATCCAGCTCTTGATGGAGGGCCAGTGTTTGCGATTGCAGGGCAGCCAGAGTGGAGTGGCATTCGTCAAATCTTGTGCAGTCATGTATCTAGCCATCATAATTAAATTAATTAAAATTTACCAAACAGATTTAAAATTAATTTATTTTAAGTTTCTTAGATGAACAGTACGAAATCCGAAATTGGTCCCGAATGGTCAACTCTGAAGTCAATGATGGTCAAATCCGGAAGTAGTATCCGAATTGATGATAATTTCGGATTGATGAGTCCGAACTGAAGAGTCCGACTTGAAAACCCGAAATGAAGAATCCGAAAGCTGATGGATCCGAAATGAGAAGTCCCAATGACAAATCAGGAATCGAATCCAAGATGTATGATCCGGAATAAACAAGTCCGAAGGTGAATCCGGAAAGGTGAATCCGGAAAGGAGAATCCGGAATGAAAAAATCCGAAATGAAGAAATCTGGAAAGCTTGTAATACCTGATAAGTTCGGAATCCTTATCCTTATCCATAACAGTAATCCGATTTTCCAGCAACAGTATTCCGAAATCCAAGGAATCGATAACTGCAATAGTATCTCGGATCGTAATCCAGATTGAACAACAGTCCGGGATCAATCCGAGATGGATGATCTCCTTCGTGTTCTTCGGAATCCGGAACAGTAGTTGATCCGAGATGTGAGAACCTTCTTCATGTTCTTTGGAATCTGGAACAGTACCAGATCTGAAATCTTCAAATCTTCTTCGAGTTCTTCAGAACAGTTACCCTTCCGACGATGAACAGTGATCCGGAACAGAAACTAATCCGAGCAGCAGCAACACACTTCGTAAACTTATTCAATTAGCAATACCCAGAGCCTGTATTTGAACAGTAGGCTCTGATACCAATTGTAAGTCCCGTAAACGGATCAAACATGTATCACTAACCTAATCAGTAGCGGAAATAATGATTAGGAAGAAGAACAACTTTGAATAATTTCAACTTGCATACACCAAAAGATGTCTGATATAAGTTCTTTGATTACAACTCTCTAACCCTCTTTCATTAACCTAGCATCTCTATTTATAAGCACTAGCAAGCCCACTATTTACAACCCTAGGCCCATAAGGCACTAGGAAGCCCACAAACCAACCAAAGCCCAAAATAATCCCTAATGAGTAAACCTTTAGCAATCTAAGCCCAACAGTGCAGTCACATTCTCCTTCACAAACACTGATTTCCCATAGGTCTGACACTGAGATCACAGTTTCTTCACCAACTTTCTCTTCTGAAACATCTGGCTCAACATTTTCACAAACATCATTAGAATTTAACACTACCTCCTTAGACTCGTCCCCTTCAAGTATTGTGTCTAGTTCCATGAAACAAAAATCATCATGTTTCTTTTTAGTATTAGCAACTAGAACAAAATTTTCATCAGTCAGTTCCTCAGGTACGCTACTCCAATCAACAAAACCTTGTGTAATGAAGCTCTGTTGACTTGTCTCTGAAGAAGCAGAGGTTTGTGTAACTTGCGTGCTAGTTGCACTTGAACCTGAGGACTTGGGGCTTGAACATATTGTATCTGAGGAACAATGGTTTGGACATATTGAACTGGAATAGTGGTTATAGGGTGTGCGAATGAGTAGTGTTTTGCATATGAGGAGCAGGGGTATTTTGGGAATAATGGACAGTGTTTTGTGTGTTTTGAGGTCTAGGACTTGGGTGTGTGATTGGACCATCTGTTTGACTCCTACACTCCCTAGCAAAATGACTAACCTGTTACACTTGTAGAATTTAATCTTTGACTTATCTAACCCAACTCTTAACCCTCCGTGCAAGACTAGAAATTTGTACCAGTTCTTTTATAGAACTTGCTAGTCCTAACACTCAGCATTGCCAGTTGGTGTAATGTGTCCATTTCTTCTAAATCAGTTGGATCAAAATGTTGAAGATCATTAAGTTCAAAGGATAAGTTGTCAGAAACTTGGTTTTCCCCATTTGCTACAAAAGCAAAGTTGGATGAGCAAGAATCAGATTTGAAATTCCCACCAGATGTTATGTCAATAAAATTATCATAACTCTGTTCCTTGCTACTACCCAGAGGTTTCTTCTTGACCAAAAAGTGTTACTACCAAAAGAATAATCATCAGCCACTTTTCCTGACAATTGTAGCTTCTTTTTTTTGGTTAAGCTCTCTCTCATAAGTTAGAAGCCTACCATGAAGTTTAGTCAAACTCATCTCTTTGAACCCAACAACAGTTCTAGTTACAAAAGGCAACGGTGTCCCATTTTTCTAGTAGAGATCTTAGAAATTGTTGAGTTAAACATGACAAAACGTTTCATACTATTGGTTTAAAATTTCTCTGTTATTTTCAATAACCTCTTCAGTGTCACCAAATTGTTCTTTCACAACATCCCATAACTCCTTTACACTGTTGCAATGTAATGGGCCATCATAGATATTATTAGGCAAAGCGGTTGCCACGATACTAAATGCCTTTGCATCTAGCTCAATTTTCTAAAAATCTTGCTCGGAGTAATGTTCAGAACAATTTAGAATATGAATTTTTGGGTCTTCAGCACTCGGTACCATCGGAACATGTGGTCCAAAAATAACCGATTTCCAGCAACCCGTATTATGTTATGCAAGTATGTGACCCATCCGTTGTTGCAAGAGATATTGTACTCTGATCTGACAAGTATCAGAGGTTATACATGGTGCCAGTGTTGTGTGGATCTGTAGATTTTGAAAAATTCCTGATTGTTTAGAATCAGGTTTTTTTTAAAACTTTGAACGTAAATAAACTTTTACTCTATTTTAAATACAAACGAATTATCAGTGAGAGCTTACCAGTTTATATCGAACGGATTGTTAAATCAAATTTGAATGACCAAGCTCTGATACCAATTGTTAGGATCTGAGTTTGATATTGATGTGATTGTTTTAGATAAAATCAATGAAAGAAGATAATAATCAATGAAACAGTGCAGTGGAAATGTGTAAAACTTTGAAATTACAACGATAGAAAGATTGTTTTCATTGACATGCTTTTTAATATTAATCAGTATGCATACAAATTACAAACTCCCCCTCAGCCTAAGATCACTCTAGTTTGTTCGTACAGAATGTGTAGAAGAAGTGATAGATAGATTAGTATAGGCACTGTTCTTTTATAGCATATTACAAACCACTGAGCATCTTTTGATGACGTTCACTATGAAAGTGACATTGAACAACCTAACAAACTCTAACCTCTGCTAGATCTAAACAATGTTACATTAAAATACAATATAGACTCGATGATAAAGGATTAGATGCTAGAGATTTTTTCGCTTTTCAATCATCTATTCTTTCTTAGGTTCAACATATCAAAAAATATCATTGAAGCAAAGGGCAGTTTTTAACCATGTGATCGGATTGTCCAACCTGAAGCAATTACCTATGGCCTTGAAACAAACGCCTTTTTGAAATTTCAATGTGTTTTATAACGGAACAGAGTGGTTTTGGTTTGGGTTATGGTTCTGGTTTGGAGACCTGTGATTGGTTTGACAAGGATGATTAGAGGTTTTGTGAGTCCCAAATCAGATTTGGATCACCGTGGTTGATTGTTATCACCCAAACAACTATAGATTAGTTGTTTGAATGTGTAAAAGTTAAGAAAAACCAAAGAATGAAGATGAAGATTCTTGTATGGATCAAACAACAAGTGTTGTATATAGAATCCCAAATGATATGATCACTGAATGCACCTGGATATTTCGGATTAAGCACAAGAACAACAAGCACAACACCAGAGCAATCACCAAAATCTATCCAAGAAACTTGGACTAGGGTTTCATGATTAGCATATATATACACACTGACTACCCAACGTATTTATTAAATACGCTGGGATATTAAATACACCGCCTAGATACAAGTTTCACAAAATACACATTTCACCCTTCTAGATTTGCTAACTATTACAAAACCAGCTCTAACTATTATACTCAAGTATCAATGGTCTCAAAACGTCCTAACAATATCCCCCTAGACCGTTGCGTACTTGAGAGTCTTCATCCTATTCTTGAGCTTCAGGGCTTGTGACAGCTTCTTGAATGTTTATTGGTGGTGCAGATAGGTTAAGAGTAGCTTCACTGGTTGTTGGTTGGGCCTCCATGGTGACTTCATATGTGGATGAAGTCAGAGGTGGTGAAATAACTTGTATATACGAATCAGGGGATGGATCTTTGTGTTGAGGAGAAGATGATCTTGGCGCAACAGCTTTCTTCTTTCTAGGTTACCTTTTTCTTTCTGAGCTTCCATCTTGAGCATGATTTCCATTACTTCAATCTTTCTTGCTCGTGCTCGCTCGAATGCTCTTTGAAACAACATTCCTATCTCAAGATATTCGTTTCCTGCTCCGACATTTATCTTGTTTCCATAGAGAACATTTAGATCAGAAAGACAAAACATGAAAACATCCATTGGATCCAAAATACGGATATCTTCGTTAGAGTTGATCTGATAACTGCTTCACCGGTTTTACCATCATAAAACCATTTCTTAAAGTTGTTGAGGGTCACAGGCTTTTCCGGTGGAAGTTTCATCCTAGTCACCACTTTAGCTGGATTAATTACCCAAGTTATCTTTCCTTTTCTAGTGAACGGGACTTTCGTGGTTTTTGATATGCGTCTTTTTGGGCATTGAGGTTTTGATCCTTTCAAGATGATCTCACACCAATGCTGCTGTTTGTAGGATTTATCAGATCATGCTTGTTCAGCTCTCAGATGTCCCAAGTGGGTAGACTTTGCATATCTTTCTTTCGGAAATACTGGATTACACCACCCCTTCGCTTCACTACAAACCATCCTGTTAGATTAAAGTATTTCCGGCTAATGATTTTATCTGTGACCTCGTCTTCTCAACAGTGATGACTTGATAAAAATCTGGCATTTTTGCTCTCTCTTTCTTGAACCATTTGGATGTTGAGGCTCGAATTCATCTCCACCATCAGTCTCATATAACATAGCATCCTCCAAACCCCACTCAAGAAATTTTTCCGGACATCTCGGTTTTGTCAACTTCTTCTTCTTCACTATCTTCACAAAACTAACATCGACAGCAGATTCAAGTCGTTTCTTTTTCTACTCTGCAATGTCATCCTTTTGTTTCTGTTCTCTTTTCTGAAGATGTCAAAATTGAAGATATCTTCGCTAGAATACTTTGGTTTCTGATTTGCTGAGGCATACGATCTTGCACTAGCCATGCAATTTCTCTAACCCCTAGTTGTTGAAATCTGATAAATTCTGATTTTTAGAGAGTAAGATTGTTGTTCTTTGTTTTTCTTTCTCTGCTCCTTCATTTACTTTTGAGCACATTAGTATTGATTAGTTGATTCTTCAATAAACAAAATTCTTTGCAGGAAACAGACCGATTTCTTTGGATAGACGATCATACAAATCTTGAAACGGTCGGGGTCTTGAATGTACTCTCTGAGGAGGTGGTTGAACAGATGAGGAGGGCTTGGGTGGAACATTTTTGGAGGGTCCCTTACTTGTTTTTCGTTTCTTGGGTGCAGGAGTCTTGCTTGGAGTGGGCTCAAAGGGATCGGATAAAAGCCCTTCCACGAATCGATTTAACTGCTCTTGTTCTAAAGTAATCACGACAGGTGTTTCTGACCCTATCATCTCTCTCCTTTTCATTCTCCGTTCACGTTTTTCAGCCTCCGCGACAACATGTATGGCCTGCATCCTTTCAATTTCCTCTCTTTTTGATTAGCGCGAATACTGTCACCCATAATTCGTTCTGGATTAGAGGGATCTTTCTTGTTTCTTTTCTTCGAGGGTTCTTCTTCAACCACTTTCTTCCCTTTGTCTTTGCGCTTGCGAATAAGTGGTATTTCCTCTTCTATTTCAGCTTCCTCTTCTACATCAATAGGTTTGTCTCCACCTTCTCTGCCCTACCTCACCCTTTCCCGGTATTTATTGTATGCAGCCATAACAATGGGAATCTCTCTTCTCGGTACATCCAACTATGTAGCATTACCCACCCCTTTGTTTTCAACTCTATAATTTGTCGTCCTTTGGGGAGCTAAAATTGATATAGATCTCCGTCATGTGGTAAGTTCTGGTGCTGATCATCAATGAGAAACTGTACAAATCTTGGGTACATGGCCCATGCGCCTTTGTTTACATTGTCAATCATGCAGTAAAAGATTAGGCTAGAGATGTTGAAGGGCTGATTTGTACATAAATTTAGCATTGCTGCAGACCATTCTAGATTTAAACCATCAACTTTTCTGTGACAGATGCTCATGCAAAATGTGTGAAGGATGAACCTCCAATCACTTGTAAGACCTGACTTTTTGATCTCGTTCTTGTGTCGAAAGTCTCCAACGTAGTTCATTCCACGGAATCCTTCTAACACTACTTCTTTTCTTAGCTTTATCGAGTCACTGGCACTATCTCTAAGGCTGAGAACTTTTCAAATTCGCTCTTCTGTCACCTTTATCTCTTTGTTACGCACCGTTGCAGTGATGTGCTTGACCTGGTTCAGAGTTCTCACTCTTGCGGTTCGCCAGAACTCTTCTATGTAATAGAGTAGATCTTTGGATTAGCTTGAACGACATAACTTATTTTCTTCTTGATAACCAGTCCATTACGTCTTCGAAATCAGGCTCAGGAGGTACTAGAGTAATAAGCTGATTGTGCTTCCTTGTGCCATCCCAGACTAGTTGTTGAGCCATTCTGAAACGTGAAAATGAGCCAAGTTAGATAAAATATTAACTGATTACATTAAAAAATATATATACATATATATATATACACACATATAAATATATTTGGACATAATTGCGCTAAGCGTATCACATAAATTAGCTGGAGTTTTAATAACCGGTAACGTGATTTGCATAAACGCCTAGCGAAATAAAATATATATACGCTTGTTAGCGGATTTAAGTATAGCCAGGTAGATGATTAACTACACTAGCTTGACTGGCGTATTTGTGAAATATGCCGGTTGCTTGAAACTCCGCGTTCAAGACTTAAATCCGCCAACCGTTATCCGAGACAAATACGCTATCTTCAAAATATATGCGCCAAATTCAAGATAAATACGCTGGATTCAAAAATTTCTTGATAAACCCATAACCCAATGAACTCAGATCGATCTTTTTACATATGATTAAGCTGATTTTGTATTTGATGTCTAAAGACTCAACAACATGCAATCAACATTCGAAAACTAAAAACATACCGAGATTGATCTTCAACAAAAGCTATTCAAATGATTTGATAATGTTTGAATTTGTGAAGTGGGTTTCTAGTTAGGTGAAGAAGAAGATGATGTTTGAAAAACTTTACACAAAATAAAAACTGATGTATATATATATATATATATAAATATATATTTATACAAAATTATATTCCAACGTAATTAATAAATACGCTGGAATATTAAATATGCCGCCTAGGAAAATTTACAAGGTTTCCTCAAGTCTAAAAGTTTTAAAACAAATACGCTCGAAAATCTCAAACTTTTCGAAAAATTTGCCCTTTTTGGTTAAAAGTAGTGCAAAAAAATTCAAAAAATGATCAAGAGAAACACAGAATTGCAACTTGAACTCTGAAAATCATTTTTAGAGGTACGAAGCTTCCTTTTTCACAATATTCTTACTGATTCGGATCCTGTGACTTTCCTGCAGAAGATCATACTGGCAACACTTTGTTAGTTTGAGATAAAATATAAAATATTGAATAATCAAGGCACAAGAAAAACTGTCAGTATGTTTGTCCCTTTAAATTTATGCACCTTTCTTTCAACATGCTTTCAGTGAGCGTTTTATCATGTTGTGGTAATATTGACAAGAATTTCGATGGACCCAACTAAAGCTATACTGTTAGAATATTGCGCCTGTGAGTCCCACATCAGGACATACCCCCGCGATCAAGGTATGCACAAAGATTCCTCATAGCGGATTAATATATTGACCATTCATTTTCAAAATTTCAACGATAGACAGTTGGTGATCAGGTCAGTACTCTCGTACAACAAAGAGACCAAAGTCTCACGAGGGCTATGACAAATACCTTAGATGGTACGATTTAAGCACATGAATGATTCTTGCATGAGATCTTCATTTATGTGGGGTTTTAGCCGCATTGGCTCTTTTTGAAAAGATATCATAATTGTGACTAGGTCAGCATATATCTTGATGCAGCTGAAGAGCAACTATGATATCCCCGAATGATTAGTCAATATAAAGACCCAAAATCTCGGACATTGGCAATCTATCAATGCAAGATTTAAGACCATTAAGCCATATGCCGCAATGTGTTACCCGCAAGTTGCACAACATTGTGGGTATCCAGAATTCTTGTGTAAGCATTAACTTTTGTCGCCTACTCGCAGTATACTCGAAGGAATTGCCGAATCTACTGACACGTCATTGCTTGGTACCTCAATCGATTTCTGTTTTCTCAGGTGTCAAACAACGGATGTAAACCTTAGAGATTATGTTAATTTTCTGGAAAACTTCCCCCTTTAAAATTTGATTTTCAAAGTCTCGAGAGCTTGAAAAGGAAATTTTAAAATTTGCAGAAAATCCTTTTGTCGGGCACATTTATAAGATTATTTAAGAGGTTTATTATGAAAGGTTTTTTTAACCACTTCCACTCAAGAAATTGACCATTTCCAACTAGGTTACCAACTGGTTGAAACGGGTTTTATCGAAGGCTTTTGTGAAAATATCAGCTTTTTGTTGCATGGTATCCACAGACACCACTTGAATGTATCTTTTCTCATACGCATCTCTGATTGCATGAATGCGAATCTCGATGTGTTTTGTTCTGGAGTGGTGGATAGGGTTCTTCACAATTCCTAGACACGCCTCGTTGTCGATGAATATGGGAGTCTTCATAACGTTGATTCCGTAATCCAACAACTGATTTTGTATCCAAAGAACTTGTAAACAACAACTGTAAGGTGCCGTATATTCATGCTTGAGCAGTGGATTTGGAAAATGTTGTTCTGCTTTTTGCTCTGCCAATGATTTAGACGAGTTCCCAAGAATTGACATCCTCCGAGACAGACTTTCTGTCGACTTTGCAACCTGCATGATCACTGTCAGAATAAGCAATTAAATCAAAATTACAATCTTTAGGGTACCACAATCCAAGCTTGGGTGTTCCTTTTAGATAGGGAAAAATTCTTTTGACAGCAGTTTCATGAGATTCTTTTGGATTAGTCTGAAATCATGCACAAAGACAAACAGCCCACATAATGTCAGGCCTACTTGCGGTCAGATACATCAACAGCCGATCATTGAGCGATAGAAAGACTTATCCATTGGTTTTCCTTGAAGATCAGATGTAAGTTCTGCCTGAGCTGCAAATGGTGTGCTGGCAGTTTTGCAGCCGTTCATGCTGTACTTGGAGAGAATATCCCTGATGTATTTAGCTTGATGAATGAGGATGCCATCTTTTCTCTGCTTCACTTCTAACCCCAA
This sequence comes from Scalesia atractyloides, assembly GCA_947069175.1. NCBI lineage: Eukaryota > Viridiplantae > Streptophyta > Magnoliopsida > Asterales > Asteraceae > Scalesia > Scalesia atractyloides. The sequence continues at coordinate 81,021,924 of CAMTDV010000020.1, read as the reverse complement.
GAAAAACGTAAGTTCTCCCATCATGCTCATCTCGAATTTTGCCTTCATAACCTTTTCGAATTCCTTACAAAGGCTTCATCAGATGACCTAAAGAGAATATCGCCTACGTAGATCTGTACCAGCATCACATTATCTCCAATCCTTTTTGTGAAGAGGGTCATGTCGATTTTACCCCTTGAGTACCCACAATCCAAAAGATATGTCGACAAAGTCTCATACCATACTCAAGGAGCTTGATGAAGACCATAGAGAGCTTTGTCAAGCTTATAGTATTGTGCAGGAAAGTGAGGATCTTCAAACCTGGAGGTTGACAAACATAGACTTCTTCTTTCACTTTCCCATATATAAATGCACTCTTTACATCCATCTGAAACACCTTAAAGTTTTTGAATGAAGCATAGGCTAGGAAAATTCTGATGGCTTCTAAACGAGCAACGGTGCAAAAACTTCCTCATAGTCAATCCCTTCCTCCTATCGAAAACCTTGACTACCAATCTTGCCTTATTCTTGATAACTACACCACGATCATCCATTTTGTTACGAAATACCCACTTGGTGCCAATGGGATACTTTCCATCTGGCAAATTAACGAGTTCCCAGACTTTAAGCTTCCGAAATTGAGCTAATTCTTCTTGCATTGCTTGTACCCAGCTAGAATCTTGGATGGCTTCTTCAATATCTCTTCGGACAGACTGCGAGAGAAAAGCTGCATACAATCCAGTATTGATGGTATGTGTTTGACCGCAAGTTCGAACTCCATCTTCCACGAAACCAATGACATTTTCAATTTGATGATTTCGATTTGTCAAGTGAAAATAAAACTATGGTCCATGCACCATTCACAAATGTTTTAGCTTTATATGTCAAATGATATGATCTTTTACCATTGTTTCATTTAAAAGAAACCATGTTCGTGACAACATAAATTCCTGACTTTTTTAAAGTTCAATTTGAACTTTTTCAAAATTCTTCCGAGTATCACTAATAACTAACGGAGTATCTCCGACAGCTTATTCCATTGGCCATCATCCTGCGTTGGTGTGAGTCTCAACTTGGTGAGGCAGATTGGAAAAGTGTTCGTCGACGTATATAATTGGAGATTCGTCTTCTTTAGGTGGTTCATCCACAAGGCTGTGAAGAAGAATCATCACATGCAGATGCATTCTCAGCCGAAGTGTCACCATCTATTCGATAACAGGTTGGATTGGATCGGCAGAGACTGGGTGAAACGATTGTAAAAGGAGTGAAACCAATGTCTGAAGGGTCAAACAATGGCTCTAATGAGGTTGATTATGCAGGTTCGGATTCAGTGAGAGGTTCATTAATGTCGAAAGTGTTGAATACAATGTCTACATCGTAAAACCAGTTTGGAGCGCTTCCAGTATTGGTAGGGTTTCCTTCTTGAAAGTCATGCAGTATGATTCAATCACCATCTTGGTTTGTTTGTTGTAGACCCGATATGCCTTTTGAGAAAATGAGTAGCCCACGAAGTAGCACACATCACCGCTGCTTCAAACTTGGTAAGATTATCTTCAGTGTTGAGGAGTGTACAGCAGCATCCGAACGGTCTAAAGAAATCTATCAGAGGATTCCTTTTGAAAAGAAGTTCATAAGCTGTTTTTCCATGAGGTTTAACTATGAGAACTCGATTCAAAACATAGCATGCTGTGTTGACTGCTTCAGCCTAGAAGATGATGGGAAGCTTCGAGTCTACAAGCATATCGAGCAGCTTCAATGAGGGTTCTGTTCTTTCATTCTGCTATTCCATTTTGCTAAGTAGTTCTGGCTGCACTGTATTGAAGGCGTATTCCCTTTTCTTCACAAAAGGAGACAAATGCAGGATTTTTGAATTCAGTCCCCTTGTCGCTTCTTACGGATTTGACCTTCAGCTTGATTACGTTTTCAATCATGGGAATTAAGGTCTTGAGAGTGGATGTTGTTTCGCTTTTGGCTTCAAGGAAATACACCCATGAAAAACGTGAGAATCATCTGTAATCACCAAACAATAGGATCTTTTAGCTAAACTTTTAACACTTATAGGGCCGAAAAGATCCATGTGCAATAATTGCAGTGGGGCAGATATCGTATTCACTTGCTTTGGATTTATGAGGTTTTTTGTGTTGCTTGCCTTGGGTGCATGCGATACATTTCTATGTAAAACGGAAATTCTTTTATAGGTAATCCTCTTACTAAATTTAATTTAGATAGCTTATTTATATTTTTGAAGTTCACATGCCCAAACGCCTATGCCAAAGCAGTGATTCCGATTCTGATGCTTTTGCAATAAGACATGTCATTTGCTCATTGGATTTAGCAGTTTTCATATTGAGAAATAGGCATTGTTTTGACGAGGAGCTTGAGCATGATCATTTCGGTAGGGACGGAGTATTCGGGCTTGAGGAATAAGCATTCCATGTCCGTTGAATAACACTGAGATCCCTTTGTCACAGACTTGTGATACGCTCATGAGATTGTAACATAATTTGGAACATAGTTCACATTCTCTAAAGTAAGTGCTTCAGATACGACGTCACCCATTCCAACGATTATTCCCTCCCTTTTCATCTCCAGCAAAGGATACGAAATAACCATCAATAACTCAAAAGTTTTTCAGGAGATCCTTCAAGCCGGTCATATGCCTTGAGCATCCATTGTCAATATGCCAAATGTACTCCATGAGCCTCCGAAGCCATTTTTGTAGCTTATTCTGTTATACAACAACAACAACAAAAATATGTACAAGTTAGTTAGACTTTGGAACCCAGATTTGCTTCACTGTTGATCTATCATGATTTTGAGCAAGAGTGTTTTTTCTTTTCTTTTCCAAACACAAGTTGAATTAACTATGCATTCTACGGATTTCTTCAGATTGTCAAATTTATCAGTGAATTTTTTTACGAGATCTTGTTTAGGTTTAGAAAATTTCTTTCTTTTGCAACGTTTCGAAGTATGTCCTAAATGACACAGCAAAAGCATTGCTTGCAATTTGATCTTTTCTTTCCGGTTGATGCGTGTGAAGATGATGTATGTGATGAGAGTCTGGAGCTGCTTGAAGATTTTGATGATGGAGCACGGCTTGACTTATTAACTTTCTTCATTTTCTTGTCTCGAAGTTTTCATCCTCGATGATGTCTTCAATGACCTCACTATCTGATGACGAGATTGATTCTAGATTGTCACTTGACGTTTCTTCATCACTTTCTGAAGTTGTTGTACTTGATTCATTTCCATTGCTGACTTCAGTGGAATCTTTATCAGTCTTTGACGTACCTGTACATGAAGGAACAAACTCGAGAATTTCCTCTGTAAGAACTTTCTGAATCTGTTTTTCTTCAATTCTGGGAAAATACAGGAGATTCAAGCATAACATTTTCATCATTAAAAACAGAGTTTAAGTTATGACTCTCAACCGCAGCATGCACTTGGTTGTGAGTCTTAAATGTAGGCACATGGCCATTACAGTCATCCCGAATGTTAAATTTAGGCATAAAGCCATTACAGTGATCCATCCTAGTCAAACTATTACAGTTATCCTGAACATAAATATTGTTTGTCTTGTTACAATTCCAGGCGATACCATTTAACTGTTGAATAACTGTCGCCTGAGTAACCAATTCCTATTTTTAACCTCCACAGTCATCATCCTCATCGCACACATCTTCTTTACACTCACACAGATCTGCATTGCTTTCAGAAATGTTAGTATTGTTTTTAGTTTTGTAGAAGACGTTTTGATCCAAAAGATCATTTTTATCGGTTAAGTCATTTTTAGGATGAGGAGATGCATAGGGACATAGTTTTGCTGTGCGGAGGAGGAAAAATTTTCTCTCGTTTTTGAGCTTATCCTTGTATCCAATTCCATCCTTTATGAATGTCAGTCGTTGGCAATTTACAATATCAACCAGTGCCTTTCGACTAATTTTCCATTTGTCAATAATGATTCGCAATTTATTATTTTCATTTTAAGATTTTTCTTACTTTTCGGTTAAATCATTTATGATAAAGTCTTTTCTAAAAACAAATTCTTTTAAAGTTTGCATTTCAGCCACAGTTGAGTTCAACTTTCTTTGATATGCAGCTTCATTTTCTTTTAATTCTTGATTAATTTTCAAAACTTTTTCTTTTTCTTTAATTATGTCACAGTTGAGTGATTTGTAATGTGCCACGATGTTCAAACATGGTTTGGAGCACTGTTTTGCTCTAAATTCATATGGCATGCTATTTACCAAATCCTTATCCTTTGCGTCTTTTGCAGACTCTGCTTTCATGGCAGCTATAGAAGTTCCAGCTGTCTCATTCTTGTTGTTGCTGATTGCTTCTTGGGCTGTCAATTTTGAATCAGTCTTCACAGCCTTCTGCTTTCCTTTGTTCAGTGGAATTTATTATGCTCTTTAAACCCTTGTCATCTTTGGGAATTCTAGTTGTTTGATGCAGCAGAGATTTTTGCCATGAGAGCTTTGTTGACTTCTCCCTTAGCCTCAGCTATTTCTTCCGCCCAGATCGTTGTCTTCCACTACTAAAGCTTTTGGGTTATTATCAGCAACACTATCGCTCCCTTCGATAGCTATTGGCCTTCTTATAGGGACGAGTTCAACACTTTCATTCTTTAGCAGTGGGCATTCCCTTTTGAAGAGACCCAGATTCTTGCAGTTGTAGCATCTCAATTTAGATTTGTCAAAACCGGCTTTTCCCAGAGCTAGCCTTTTTCCTGTTTTGTCTTGAAACTTCTTCAATCGGAGGGTGATCATCGCCATTTGCCACTTCAACTCCATTTCCTCAATCTCATCCGGATCTACCTGATACATGTCTTCTGCAGTGAGAAAATCTCTTTTCAGCTCACCTGACATGAAGCTCATAGCTGCTCAGAAATGTGTTAAACAGCGCAACATGTTCGTGATATCTGAGAGCTTGATACACCGGCCACAGTAGTCTTCTCATTAGATGATGGGCCTTAGTAGAGCTTGTGGAAGCGTTAGGATAAGATACGGCAGCACCTTGAGAGTTCGAACCACAGGAGGTTATCGGAGCAAGAAAGGCCATGTTTTTGGGAGCAGAAGTTGCAGCAGCGGATTGAGTAATTTTCTGAGAGTACCCTGCTTGGTTCATTTCTCTCTTGAGAACATCCATTTCAAAGGCTTTTAGAGTGTTGATCAGTTCTAATAGAGTGACAGGAGTAGTGCTGGTCAGGAAGGTTCTTTTGATCATCATACACTGAAGGCTCCATTCTTTTGGGAGAGAGTCCAGAAGCTTTTTGATGGAGGCATAGTTTGCAACAGGATTGCCTACTTTCTTCATTTTTGTCAGCACTCCCAGAAATCGACTGATATGATCTGATAAGCTTTCACCACGAATACTTCCGAACATGTCGTATTCTTTCTGAACCATATCTATTTTGTTATCCATCAGCTCCTCGTTTCCTTCATAGTGGTCAATAAGAGCCAACCACAGTTCATGAGCTGACGTGTACTACTCATACAGATTGTTGTCATACTTGTATAGAGCCATTGTTAGAGCAGCATGAGCTCTACGATCACGTTGGATGAGAGTTATGTCTTCTTCGGTGAATGCTGAAGGGTCTTCATCGATCGTTCGAACATCGTCGTGAATTATCATAAGAACGTGTGGACCCACCGTGACTAACATCCATTGAGTATAGTCAGTGTACTTGAAGAACACTTTGATTCGTTTCTTCCAACTATTGAACTCCTCAGATCCTTTCAACTGGGAGGTCTCGTTAGCTGTTCCTGTTTCCAATTCGGCTTGGGCTATTGGGTTAAGTTGATTGAGAGACATCTTGGTTGATCGTAGAATAATTACTCTAGAGATGTCTGATCAGATGACAATTATGCTGCAATGAAATAAAATACGCTGGAGATGCCTGGCGACTTATCCTGCGAAATTAGCTAAATCCACTGAAACATGCAAAATGAACATAAGTTTGTATAAATTCGCCGATCACCGTGATAAAATTGTTGAGGATTTTTATCACTGACTTTGAAGTCACCTTCGATCAAATACACTGACACTATTTCATTGGAAATCAACAAATCCGCTAGTTTTAATCTGGCGTATTTGTTAACTACGCGATCTTCAAAAATAAAAACGTTGTATTCAAGATTATCTATGCTGCATTCAACAATGAATACGCCCAGATGGGTTTAAGTACGAACAAAAACCCTCTAATCACCCAAAAACGACTCAAATCCATGTTTCTTTGCACCAAAATGACCCAAATGTTTACCAAAACACTGATTAATAACAACCCAATGATTAAACCACCTAATCAAGCCATTTTAAGTCCAACATTTTGAAAAAGCTTGAAACTTTGAAAACTTTTGAAAAACCTTCAAAACTTGAACAATCTTAACAAAAACTCAAACAATCAAGAGCACAACGGCTTTGATACCAAATTGTGAGTCCCAAATCAGATTCGGATCACAGTGGTTGATTGTTATCACCCAAACAACTATAGATTAGTTGTTTGAATGTGTAAAGTTAAGAAAAACCAAAGAATGAAGATGAAGATTCTTGTATGGATCAAACAACAAGTGTTGTATATAGAATCCCAAATGATATGATCACTGAATGCACCTGGATATTTCGGATTAAGCACAAGAACAACAAGCACAACACAAGAACAATCACCAAAATCTGTCCAAGAAACTTGGACTAGGGTTTCATTGATTAGCATCTTTATACACCCTGACTACCCAGCTATTATTAAATACGCTAGGATATTAAATACGCCGCCCAGATAAAAGTTTCACAAAATACACATTTCACCCTTCTAGATTTGCTAACTATTACAAAACCAGCTCTAACTATTATACTCAAGTATCAACTGTCTCAAAACGTCCTAACAGGTTTTAAGGTTCTGATGTGTTTGTTGCTAGTTTTGGTGTTGGGTGTTATGTTTAACTAAAGGAGCTTGTGATCTCTATTGGATGAGGTCTGGTTCTTCTTGTGAATCTCGTCATATTGTAGCTTCATGTCTTTGTTTGCTATTTCAAAATTCTGTACAACATTGCAACCTTTATGTTATCCATCCTGATTTACAATTAACAACTTAATCTTCTCACATATAGCCCATTTTAGTTATCGGCTTGGATCGTTGGGGTTCTTGCAGTGGGTCCCATGAAACTAGCCAATCTCGTGAATCGAGCCATAAACTCAACCATAGGCTATCTTCGTTTGTTTAATGGATGCATACACTCACTCATATTACCCTCAACGGCAGAGGAGAAATATTGTTGATAGAACAAAGTTTTAAATCATTCCACGCAAGTGTAACCACATAAAAATCTCCTCCTCGTGCATGCTTGACGGTAGCCCACCAACTTTGGGTATCATCTTCAAACTTATAAGTGGCTAGCCTTGCTTTGAACTCATTACCAACCCCCATAACTTCGAAAATCTTTTCGGTATGGTTTATCCAGTTTTGTGCCTCTACTAGAATAGTTGAAGTGCTGAATGAACGTGGTTTCTGCTTCTAGAATCTAGCAAGCCAAGTGTAGATGTCGATAGATGGGGAATGGTCGTGTTATACGATACATCGCTTTTGGGTGGTAATATGTGAGGTGAATACAGTGGAGGTAACGGAGGAGGTAAGGGAGAACATGGAGGTGGTGGAGGCGTTACGTTATCCTCCCGATCATGAATATGTTGATTGAAAGTTTGTAGAATATTAGGAAGCAACTTTCCGAAAGCACGTTGAAATGCCTTGTTAAAGCTACGTCGTTTAGAAGACTTTGATTTCTGACAGGAGTGAGTTGGAGGATTCCATTGTCGGGTGGTACATAGGACAACCATCAAGTACTATAAAACGTTAATATTTTGCACTTAATTTGGTTAATTATTGGAATGTGATAACTACGGTGTGAATGGCTTTGCAGGTACCAAAGAGGATAAATAAGTGGTTTTAATGTGCTTTGATGGGAGCTCATACTTGACAAAGTGAAGATGGAGAAGAGAGAATTGAAAAGAGAACGAAAGGAGAGAAAACAGGATCCACCGTAGGCTACGGTTGTCGCCGTAGCTTACGGTGATGACTGAGTCTTGTTTTTGCGTCGTAATCCAGAAGTAAGATGACGTAAGGAAATGATTTCCACCGTATGCTACGGTAGGCATCGTAACTTACGGTGGTGATCAGCGAGAAAAACGTAACTGCCTATTAAAATTGTTTTTCAAGTGTCTTTTGGGATGGCAGATGATTGGAGATGTTTCTAAGCAGTTCTAGGGCGAATTTGGGTATTCCTCTTGGTTCAAGACACCTTCTAAACATTTGTTTTTATGTTTTTGATTCTTATGAACATGGAACTTAATGGCAAGATGATTCGTTGGACCATGAGTGGCTAAACTCATTGTGATCATCCTAGGTTGAAGGTTTGTCTAAGACATTTGTGTTTTTATCCGTATTTCTAGAATAATAGACTTGCAACATTTGTTGTTTACTATGGTGCGTGAATGTTTGTTTGTAAGTCGTTAATTGATGTTTTGATCTTAGTCTAAATCGTACGTTCTTGGTGTCGTTGACAATCGAGATATCACGGGAGGGATTAGGGTTGGAATTGATTAATTGGTCATCGAGTAACAACCTGCATTTTTATAATCCGAGTACTTAGTTCCCTTTCATCACGAACAAATAATCATACATGAATCATGTCTATGTGATTCTTTCTAGTTGGATATAAACACGAATGTCAATTGAAATTGAAACCTAGGATGGTCACTTTCTCTTAATCTGTTTTAATAACCAATCTTTGATTTGCAACTTATTTAGTTAATCTTATTTTTAAAACCAAACAATCAAAATATTGAATTAACTTTTCTTGCATTTTAGAAAATTTAATCATTTTAGCTAAATCTTTAGATAACACATATTCCACAAACTCCCTGTGTTCCATACCCACTTACCGCTAACTATTAGTAGTATTTGGATTAAATTTGCTTGAGACTACGATCCTACATCAAATTTTGGTGCCGTTTCCGGGGAGTATTGCGCAATGTGTGTTATCTTTGATAGTTTAGTTTGTTATTTTTGGGTTTACGCTGGTTGTGTTAGTGTGCAGATATTTACAGGTGCATGCATACTAAAGGCTCTCACAAGCTATCACCATTGGCATTTGATCCGAAGATTGAACGAACTTTGCAAAGAAACAGAGTTTTACTACTAGAAAATAGAATCAGTGGTTCACCAACAACTCCTACAACATCAGGTGTTACCGGCTAACACAATGGATCCACTACCTCCCACTACGAGAAACAGCACCATCCACACATTCACCAAATTCTACTACCCATCCTACTTCAACACATGAAGTCCACCCAACCAACACCACATCATCCACAACTACCCAAACAGGACCGTTCTCACGTTTAACCCACATCAATGGTTCCACCCTTTTCATCCTTTTTCCTGACCTCCGATCAATCATCTTCCACTCAACAACCATAACCAAATCAATTCCAACCAAGTTCAACCATTGTTCATACTACTCTACATTTCAACCACAAAACCAACCGGGTTTTCATTATCCATCTTCTCAGTTTGTGCAATCTTCGGGTAGGAGGAGATGGATTTGATGAGGGTATGAGGAAGAATTTGGAGGATATGAAGAAGAGGGGTATTATTATGGAGGAGATGGAGGTAATTTGTGACCTCAAGGAGGAATGTCTTACCAACAAAGACAACAAGTGTAACAATTCAAGAAGTGGTTAGGCAACTAACGGGGGTATAACAGATTCGTCCGCAAGGACCACAGTTTCAACGGCCAATGCCTCTACAACAAGTGCAACCTCAATATCAACAACCTCAATTTCAAAGGCCATGCAGCAACCTCAATACCAACAAAAGTTTTCACCTAAGGGCCGATGCAAGGTCAAGCGGGTCGACCGAGAGTACCATTGGGTGCTCCACGAAGACATCACCGAGAGGTGGTGAGGGGGATTGAAGCTCATTTTAGACCCGTTATCACTAATAACCCTTCTCCGGTGGTGATAACTCATTACCCGGATGGAAGAACATTTGAGTTAGAACAACCGCACTCCAAAGTTTGCCGAAGTACAAGGGGTTAGCAACGAGGAACCATTACTTCCATTTGGAGACATACGATTCTATTTGCAACACTATTGGAGAGCAAGGCTTTTCTTTGGATGATGTCAAGTTGGTACTCTTCCAATTTTCTTTAGAAGACAAGGCTAAAAGATGGTTTCATACTTTGCCATCCGCGTCAATATACACATGGGCCGACATGCAACAAAGGTTTTTGGAAGAGTTTTTAACGGCCCAAAAGACTAATGAGCTAGGCAGAGTTTGAGAAGTTTTCAACAACAACCGGGTGAGATGTTTCATGAAGCATTCGAGAGGTTTAATATGATGTTGAAAAATTGTCCTCATCATGGCATTGCACATTGGGAGTTGTTGAATGCCTTTCATGAGGGGTTGAGTTCGGAGGATGCTCGTGACTTAATTTCGATCACTGATGGTATGTTTAGTACAAATTTTGAGCAAGATGATTGGGCTTTTTGGAGCAAATGGCGGTCACATCCAAGAGAAAAGCGCAATCTTCAAGAAGGGCAAGGCTCGTCATTACAAGACCTCAAGTTCAGGCGGTAGATGATGAGGGTGCAACCAACTAATCATGTGTATGTGTAGGTCCACTTGGAGGATAAAAGGTAAACCTGCTTCCTTGTTTATGTAACACAACACACGATGTGCGGAATCCAAGTGTGTATGCAAACCAAAGCAAGAGCACAATCAATATGACAAAAGATATATCTTCAAATGTTCACTATATGGATTTGTAGAGGGACTCAGTACATAGACTCTTGGTTAAACTGATAATCTCTCTATACACTCTCTCTGTTCTCTCCTGTGTCTCTTTCGAGTGTCCTACGGCTTGACACATTTACAGAGAAGTGCATGTCTGTTTATATAGTGCTAACACCTAGCAACAGTATGAAGAATGTCACTGGTCGTACGAAGCACTACAAAGACATGAAGAACATTCAGACATGGTTGCTCGTACGAACAGGTTATGCTCGATACGAATGACTTATTCATTTGTACGAACAAGCAATGTTCTAATTAACATGTTACTTGTACGAGCATGTAATGACTCGTACGAACATGTAATGGCTCATACGAGCAAGAAACTTGCTCGTACGGAGCACCTTTCACTCGCACGAACAAACTAAACTTCATACCAAATCAAGACAGGAGGATATATTGATTTGGTCAACATGACCAAACTTTACAGACACAACAAACAAAGATCGTACAATTTACTGACGTAACTAAGAACATGCGACAGACAAAAAAGTGTATCAACAGTATGACGTTTGCATAAAGTGCAATGAATTGGGTCATTCAACGGAGGTGTGTTTGGTGGTGTGGTCGAAGGTCAAGTAGAAGAGGTGAATGCTATTCAAGGGGGTGGGCGTAATTTCAACATGACTCGAACACATACCACCTCGGATTAAGGAACCACCCAATTTTCGTTATGGGAACTCGGCGAACCAAGCCAACCCAAATTTCCAAGGAGTTCAAGGAAATTTCATTCCACGCCAACAATACAATCAAGGTAATTTTATAGGCGGAAATAGTCAAGGCTACCAAGGGCAATTTCAACAATCGGGTGGTCAAAGTGGTATAACAAGTCAAAATTCATCAAGTGGGAATGAAGTTATGGATATGCTCTGGATGATGCAACAAGATATGCAAAGGAGAAATCAACTTGATGAAGTTCGGATGCAAAAGGATGAGGTCTATAACAAGAGCATTCAGACGTTGACCACTCAAATGAGTCAACTTGCAACCGAGGTGGCGGAGTTGAAAAAGGTAAAGGTCAACTTCCTAGCCACACTAAGGTAAATCCTTCTCATAGTTCTTCACGTAATCATCCTATTAACCATGTTAGTGTCCTAATAAGTGGAAAAGAATTTAAGAGAAACTTGTCACCAGGGTTTGGTTGATGGGATGGTTTGAAGATATTGCGGGAAATGAAAGAGAAGATGATGAAGTCTCATCGTCAATTGTGTCTTAGGACCCTAACTTGAAAAGGTAATTCAAAAACCGGGGTTGGGTGAAATTTTAAAAGACAGAAACGAGGAAGGGGACCATGTCAAGTCCCATTTCCATCGGCTTTAGTTCCCCAGGTAGAAAAAATTTTATTTCAACAAGGGGTCCTCCAAAGGAGAATTATGGGATGTTTTCAAGCAAGTCAAAGTAAACCTCCCCTTACTTGACGCTATTAAACAAATACCCCTTATGCAAAATTTTTAAAAGAATTATGCACACAAAAGAGGAAACAAAAGAAAAAAATTGCCTAAGCGAGTTGACTTGACCGGACAGGTAAGTGCGGTGCTTAAAGGGGATCTTCCTCCCAAACTCCAAGATCCGGGAACGCCACTAATAAATATTCAAGTTGGAAATTTTCAAATGTCAAAGGCGTTGTTAATCTTGGAGCCGGAGTAAGTATTTTATCGGGGGGCTTATACGACCAATATGATTTTGGTCCATTAGCACGGGTTGAGACAACGGTGGTTCTAGCCGATTTGTCTCATAAGCTACCCCAAGGGATGGTGCAAGATGTCATAGTAAAGGTTGATAAGTTTATTATCCGATAGACTTTTTGGTCTTAGATTACTCATCCGCGGACCAAAACAACAGCAAAATATTATTTTGGGTCCGCCATTTTTGAGCACCGCTCATGCCGTGATTGATTGTCATTTTGGTACCATTGACATGACATTCGGCAATAGAAAAATGAGATTGAATGTTTTTACTAATACTTCTAACTCTATTGTTGTTGATGAGTGTTTTACTGGCAGATTTAGTCGGCAGATGCGAACCACACGAGTATGACGAGGATTGTGTAGATTTTTTTGTTTGCGATTTGTCTGAGCAGGTACACGCATGTGCCACTGAGGATTGAGGAGAAAGAGCAAGATGCTATGGCGGTTAAGGAGGGTCGACCACCATTGACCCATCAGTTCGAGAGCTTACCGGTGGAGATTGATTTGGGGACGAAGCCGTCATTAGAGGAGCCACCAAAGTTGGAGTTGAAAGACTTACCAAGCCATTCAAAGTATGCATTTTTAGGATAATGACACTTTACCGGTTATTATTGCCTCTAACTTGGAGATGGCTCAAGTCAAGAATTGTTGAAGGTGTTGAAAGCAAATAAGGCGGATATTGGGTGGGTGATTTCCGATTTGAAAGGAATTAGTCCATCAATTGTCATGCATAAAACTATCATGACCGTGGATGTGAAACCAACTAGAGAGGCTCAAAGGAGACTGAACCTGAATCTACGAGAAGTGATAAAAAAGGAGGTAATTAAGTGGTTAACGCAGGTATAATCTATCCGATTTCAAATAGTGCTTGGGTAAGTCCTACCCAAGTGGTGCCTAAAAAGGCTGGCATTCAAGTAATCAAAGATGAGAATAGTGAACAAATCGACACCCGACCGTTCACCAGGTGGCGTGTTTGTATTGATTACCGAAAATTGTATGCCGCGACATCTAAGGACCATTTTCCATTACCTTTCATTGACCAAATTATTGAAAAATTATCGGGTCAAAAATATTATTGCTTCTTAGATGGGTATTCGGGGTATAATCAAATTGCCATTCACCCGGATGACCAACACAAGACCACTATCACTTGTCCGTATGAATTTTTGCTTTTCGGCAAATGCCATTGGTTTGTGTAATGCCCCAGCGACTTTCCAACGATGTATGATGAGAATTTTCTCGGACATGGTTGGGGAGCACTTAAGGTATTCATGGATGATTTCTCCATTTTTGGCAGAAGCTTTGAGTCTTGTCTCAACAAGTTGGAAAAAGTTTTATAAAGGTGTGTCGAGAAAAACTTGGTGCTAAGTTGGGAGAAAAGACACTTCATGGTCCAAGAGGGTATTGTGTTAGGTCATGTCATTTCGAAAAGGAGGATGGAGGTAGATAAGGCAAAAATTCGGGTAATATCATCTTTGCCTCCACCTAAAATGTTAAAAGGGTAAGATCATTTTTGGGACATGCGGGATTTTACCGGCGATTTATTAAAGATTTTCGTGTCATTACTAAACCTTTATGTAATCTGTTACTAAAAGATGTACCGTTTGATTTTATTAAGAATGTCTGCGAGCCTTTATGGTTTTGAAGGAACAGTTGGTGAAAGCTCCATTTTGCAACAGTCGGATTGGTCAAACCCGTTTGAGATCATGTGCGATGCGAGTGAAATGACCATCGGAGCAGTTTTAGGGCAAAGAGTTGATAAAAAGCCGGTGGCAATTTACTATGCAAGCAAGACATTGTCTGAGGCGCAACTGAATTACGCCACAACCGAAAAGGAGTTGTTAGCAGTGGTGTATGCCTTGGACAAATTTCGGTCGTACATATGGGGAAGCAAGGTGATTGTGTGTCACACCCTCAATTTCCACTTGCGGAGTATTACTGCGAGTCGGTGATCAAACCAGAATCTCAGACACTAGCAATGTCGAACGACTCTATATGATTTATTTAAACGTTTTCCAAAAATATTTGTTGAAACATGCATAGTCATTTTCAAAATTTCAAGGTTCAAAGTTTAGCGGAAGCATTAAAATAAAGTAAGGGCGCCAACATAAACGCCAAAACCAAAATCCCAAAAATTATTGTAAATAAAGACTCGATAAAAAATGTCTTGATCAAATGCAAGTGAGTGCACCTAGCGCTCCTAGCGTCCTGAGAAACATGCAAAGAAACAAGTGTCAACATTAAAGAAGAGTGAGTTCACAGGTTTTTATAAGTTCACAAGTTCGGTTTAAAAGGTTGTTTTCCCCCGTTAATCCCGGGATAACGACATAGTTCCATTATTCCTAACCTGGAATAATAAGGTTGGTTCGTAAATAGAGTTTAATGTTAACATGTAGGTAGCGAGCCTAAAGTTACGTCACATAAGAGTTCACGATCGAAGCTGACTTTGTTGCCTCTGTGATTCCAGGTCTACACTGACCATGGCGAAAGTTAGGCCAAATTAATCACCCGTTGACCATTCCCGGTGGCTAGCGCGACTAGCTCGGGTGGGGCTTGTCGGGCCCAGTAGTACTACTATAATTTCCCCGCTATCTAACCAAATACTAACGATCCGAGAGTTGGTTGAGGACTTCCGTGATAAAGCTACTTAGTGACCATAACATACATTAACATTAACTTAGTTACCGAATAGTTAACGGCGTTAATTTGCATAACGTAAAAAGATTAAGTTGTAGAGCGTATACATGTTTCTTCCCCTGTTGTTCAAAACCGGATAAAATAGGGGTGTGAACTCACCTTAAATTGCTGGGTTAGATAAACGAAAAAGAAGCAAATGATGGAACCGCTAATCGCGTCCTAATATGTCAACCGATTCAAAGTTAGTGTGTGAACACACTACACAAAACCCTACGCATAACTAACACACAGTACGGCACACGTAATAACCAATTCGAAACCATAATCATGCATGCAAAGTATCACCATACCAAGTAATAATCAAACCAACTTGTCATAAACACAGGATAACTCATACAACACTTAGGTACACACAAACGCAAGTTATCATGTTTTAGCTTTACGCTCATAACAGAGCTGTTTTTGAGGATTTTTATAAAATAGTTCCACATTCCAAAAATTCCAATTTTTTAAGGATGTGTCAATTAGAATATAGAATTTTGTGTAAAAGTATTAAATCCTAAATCTTTACCAATTATTTATAAACATTTATATACTAGGCTTGCAGTCAGATTCGTCGCTTTCTGATTGCAGTCCACGAGAAAAATTACTTAAAAATCATCTTCATCCAATTAACGAAATTCCAGTGGGAGATTTTCTGAAATTCCCGTCTCCATTACTATCCAGAGTTCATGATCTAATCCCATACAGACTATGAGATTCGACTCGATAAACAACCTACAAATTATGCAGAATTTACGCAGCTTCAGCTGCTGCACTAAATGACTATTTAAAAATAGCAAACGACCTCATAAAAATATGAATCCGAGCTACTTGAAGCGTTTTTCAAAAATACACGTTCTAGGCTTCAGAAAATCCACTTTTCCATAAATAATGACGGTTACAGCCAACTGAAGTTGGCTGTAAATGTCAATCAGCTTACTGTTTTCGACTTTATCGCATTAGAACATGTATAAACAGGCCATGACGCTTAGTTGTATTGATTAACAGCAGGTTAACTTTTCAAATATCATCATATATATCAATATTCATGCAAACCCTAAATATATATCATGACCTTTATCGATAAAACGCAGCCTACAATTTTAATATTCAAACATAATATCACAACCGCAAAGATTCGCATATTCATCCGAACTAATCATACACCACAACGCTTTTTCATAATAATATCATACAACACATAATCATGATCAAGATTACACAAAACCTAGTGTGAATCGCAATACAATTAAACCTAACCTTGAAACGATGACAATTAAGAACGGGACAAGTTGGAATCGATCCGAGGGGTGTAGAACTTGCGCGACCGAGGGGGGGGCTGCCGTCGACTTCAACTAGAGTGTTAGGGGTTTTTTTTGAAGGTTTCCCACAACATGCATGTATGCATACATAAAGGGGGTCGCGATAGGGGGGGGCGGTTTGGGTTAGTTCCTTGGGGGGCCGCAAGGAAGTGTAGGTCGCAAGGGGGTGTGGGTGGCGGGTTGGGTTTGCTTGGTCGCGAAGTCGAACGTTTCACAGGCTTGCTTGTTCGGCTTATAAATAGAATTTACTAACCGTTCATTAAAATCTATAAATAACTACACATAATAGACTCGGCAATTATTCACAAACGTCTAATAACACATAGCACGTAATTCGGATACAACCCGTTAGAATTTCCAAACAGTGTGTATTCCCTAAATACTAAAGTTAGCGTAGTTATTCCCAGCGCGTAATTTAATTCTCCGAATTAAATCAGCGTAGGAATGAATAACAATTTAAAGTAGCGCGTTTAAGATACCTGAAAAGCCGGGATGTCACATTATCCCCATGTTGAAAGAATTTTGGTCCCAAAAATTGAGTAAACGCGGTTTAGAATGCAACGCACAAAGATTCAGTTTGTTAGAATGGTACAAGTAAATCCCAGGCTGTCATATCATCCCCATGTTGAAAGAATTTCGTCCGAAATTCAGTTGGCGGTAATGTCAGATTGCTGATCAGCTGCAAAAAGGTGTGGGTATTTGCTTTTTATTTGGTCCTCTCTTTCCCACGTGAACTCCGGTCCATGCTTAGAGTTCCAACAAACCTTGATGATCGGTATCTTGCTGTGCCTTCGAGTCTTGATCTCACGGTCCATGATCTCGATAGGTTGTTCCACAAAATGCAGTTGCTCATCCACTTGAATCTCATCCAATGGAATGACTAGGGTCTCATCTGATAGACACTTCTTCAGATTGGACACGTGAAAACCGTTGTGAACTCCACTGAGTTCGGCAGGAAGGTCTAACTGATAAGCTACGGGCCCGATATGCTTCGAAATCACAAATGGACCTACGTACCGTGGATTTAGTATGCGTCATTCCCAACGAATTACCATTCGGTGACATTTTCAGTAGGACGCGGTCACCTACTTGAAATTCGAGCGTTTGCGTCGTTGATCAGCGTAACTTTTATCTCGATCCCGTGCCGCTGCCATGCGGTTTCTGATTTGGACAATCTTTTCAGTAGCCTCAAGTATCAACTCAGGACCTGTGAGTTGACTGTCACCGACTTCTGCCCAACAGACCGGTGATCTACATTGCGACCGTATAATCTTCAAACGGTGCTGCCTGAATACTCGTATGGTAACTTTGTTATACGAGAATTCCACCAAACCTAGATGGATTTCCCAATGTTCCCGAAGTCTACCACGCATGCCCTAAGCATGTACTCCAAGGTCTGAATGGTCCTTTCACTTTGACCATCCGTCTGAGGGTGATAAGCAGTGCTCATATCTAAGCGTTACCCAACGCTTTCTGAAGTGACCGCCAAAAGTTGGACGTGAAACGAGCATCTCTGTCTGAAATGATGGACATTGGCACCCCGTGCCGAGAAACTACTTCCTTAATGTAGATGCGAGTCAACTTATCCATCTTATCTGTTTCTTTGGTCGCTAGGAAGTGTGTGGGACTTAGTTAGACGATCCACGATCACCCAGATAGTATCGCAGCCACCCGGAGTTCGCGGGAGTTTAGTGATAAAGTCCATCGAGATCTGATCCCATTTCCACACTGGGATCTCAGGTTGTTGAAGTAGCCCTGATGGCTTCTGGTATTCCACCTTGACTTTCGCACAAGTCAAACACTTGCTCACGTAGGTGGCTATATCTGCTTTCATGTTGGGCCACCAGTACGCGGCATTAAGTCTTGATACATCTTATCCGAACCAGGATGGACAGAGTATCGGGATTTGTGAGCTTCGTCCATAACTAGCTTCCTGAGGTTTCCGTAGAGAGGTACCCATATACAGTTCATGAAATACGGGTACCATTGGTTTCACTTCCCAATCGCGTTCCTCTTTCCCACAGATTCGGCCTTGATGTTCTCTTCCTTTAATGCTTCTAGCTGCACGTCGCGTATATGTTCGGGTAACCCAGAATGAATTGTGAACTGTAGTGCACGTACCCGACGAGGTTTCAAGTGCTCCTTCCGACTGAGGGCATCAGCCACCACGTTAGCTTTACCCGGTGATATTGAATGGCACATTCATAATCGTTCAGGAGTTTGACCCAGCGACGTGTCGCTTTCAACTCCTTCTGGTTAAAAATATACTGGAGGCTCTTGTGATCCGTGTAGATTGTGCACTTTGTTCCATATAGATAGTGTCTCCAAATCTTAAGTGCAAACACAACTGCTCCCAATTCCAAGTCATGTGTCGTGTAGTTCTTCTCGTGGACCTTCACCTATCGGGATGCATACGCGATGACCTTATCACGTTGCATGAAGCACACATCCCAATCCCTGAATGGAAGCGTCACAATATACCACAAAATCATCCGTCCCCTCTGGCAAGGACAAAATGGGCGCACTGCAAAGCTTCTGCTTCAGTAATTGAAATGCTGCTTCCTGTTTGTCACCCCAAGCATACTTGGTGCCCTTCTGAGTGAGAGTGGTAAGCGATTGTGCGATCTTGGAAAATCCCTCGATGAAACGTCTGTAGTAACCAGCCAAACCCAAAAATTGGCGGATCTCTGTCGGTGTCCTGGTGCTTCCCAGTTCTTGATAGCATCGATCTGGCGGGATCAATGTGTATACCCTTTTCATTCATGATATGCCCGAGGACCTGAACTTCGCGAATCCAGAAATCACACTTCGAAAACTTGGCATATAGTTTCTCCTGTTGAAGTAGTTCCAGCAATAACCGCAGATGCTCAGCATGTTCTTCTTCACCCTTAGAGTAGATGAGTATATCATCGATGAACACGATGACAAACTTGTCGAGATACGGCTTACACACGTGGTTCATGAGGTCCATGAACACCGCGGTGCATTGGTGAGACCGAAGGGCATGACCAAGAACTCATATGGCCATACCGAGTGCGAAATGCCGTTTTGGAGATATCCTCTTCTCTGACGCGTAGCTGGTGATAACCGGACCGTAGATCAATCTTGGAGTAGTAGCTTGACCCCTGAAGCTGGTCGAAAAGGTCGTCGATGCGAGGTAACGGGTACCGGTTCTTGACAGTAACCTTATTGAGTTCCCTGTAGTCGATGCACATGCGGAAGGTCCCGTCCTTCTTCTTGACAAAAAGGACCGAAGCTCCTCATGGCGAAGTACTGGGTCGAATAAATCCTTTTTCCAACAATACCTGAAGTTGGGTAGACATCTCTTGCAGCTTTGCTGGAGCTAAGCGGTACGGGGCCTTGGCGATAGAAGTCGCATGGCTCGCAATTCGATTTCAAACTCTACTTGTCGATGTGGGGAAGACCGGGCAACTCCTCTGGAAACACATTGGGAAAGTCACGGACAATGAGGATTCTTCAATCCGCTTCTCGTCCTTAGACTGTTCGGTGATCGTGCGAGTAAAGCAAAAGAGTTCTATCTCTGAAGATACTTCTGAGCTTGCATGTAAGAGATGATGTTCGTGACGATGCCTGCCTTCTCGCCTTGCACCATCAAGACTTCGTCGTTAGAGAGCGGAATACGGATAGCTTTCTCGAAACAGAGAACTTCAGCTCGGACGTCGGATAGCCAGTCCATTCCGGCTACCACATCAAAACTACCTAGAGTAGTTGTCATCAGATCAATGGTAAAGGTGTGACCCGCGAGTTTAAGTTGACAGCCGGTCACTAGATGAGTCACATCTACAGATTTACCATCGGCTAGTTCTATGACGTAAGGGCTCTCTAGGGGTTTAGGTGTGAGATTTAGGTTCTTCCTAAAAGACTGAGATATAAAACTTTTATCCGCACCCGTATCAAAAAGTACAGTTGCAAAATGATCATCAAGTGGAAACTTACCGGTGACCACATTCGAGTCGTTTCTGGCCTCTCCACGGCCTAGCGTGAATGCACGTCCTTTGGCACCTCCTATGCCACCACTTCCATTGTTGCCATTGTTGTTATTGTTGTTGTTGTTATTCCCACCATTGTTGTTGTTGCGCAGTTGCGGGCAGTCTCGCTTGAAATGGGCTGTGCTACCGCACTGATAGCATCCCCGGTTATTACCCTGGTGCTGGTTCTGATTCTGTCGTGACATAATCTCCCCGCGACAATCCTTTGCCGCGTGTCCTGTTTTGCCACATCGTTGGCAGCGATTTCTGGCGCAAGGGCCTTGATGATGGAGGTTACAACGATTACATTGTGGCTTTCGACCCGCATAGCCGCTCGAGTTCTGGGTGTTGTTGGCAGACTGATTGTTGTGACCCCGATTGTTGTTGAAATTGTTGGACCTCTTCTGGTTTCCTTGTTGTGGCTGGGCTGATGAAGAATGCCGAGCAGGTGAGTCTTCAAATTTCCTTTTGTTATCAGGGACAATTTCAGTTGCACCCCTAGGTGGTAACTTCCTTTGCTCCACCGCCTTATCGGTGAGTTTATGCGCCATCCTAATTGCTTGTTGCTCCGTCGTAGGGTTGCTAGACATTACCATGCCCTGGATCTCAGGGACCAGACCCCCAAGATAAAACTCAAGTCGTTTAACGACGGTGTTAGCCAAATCGAGACAAAGGAACACCAGATCATGATGTCTTGTCGTGTACGCTTCAATTTCTGACCCGACCATCTTGTGGTTCCATAACGCTTGTTCCAATTGCTAAACTCTGTCCCGCGGACAGTATTCCTCCTTGATTAGAGCTTTGAACTCGGTCCAGGCCATTGCGTTCGCCACAGCAAGTCCACGCGTTTGGACTTGTGCGTTCCAACGTCGAGGCAGCATACTTGACCTTATTAGCTTCGAGGCAATTACACATTTCAAAAACCAATTCAGACTTTTCGACCCAACGGACCAGTCCTATGGGTCCTTCAACTCCCGTGAACTTGCTCGGTTTCACATCCAGGAACATCTTGTAGGGGTTAAGACCCCTCCTAAGGATAGAGGATAGGTAGTCAGCGAGAAAGTCTACTAGCCAAACTATTAGATTTTCCCATGAAAATTTAATAATGGTTACCTGCTGGTGGGTTAGGAACACCTGCCAGAGCAGCATTCACGTGTTGTTGGATTAAAGAGGCCAATTCTTCAGTCGACATGTTGAGATTTCAGCGTCGACCGGTTGCCATCTCAGATCTTTGTAAGACAACACAAACACACACCGATAAGTATATATCCAATATAGTTATCATATTCCACACTTAAATGATCACACAATTTATGTCAACCCAACAAATTAAACAATCAAAAGGAACATTCGATTAATAAATTGTAAAGTCTCACAAAATACCAACCAGACATATCAGTTTAATTATAAAATTTCCAAGTTCAAACATAAGTGGAAACAAACAAACTAAAGGAAACAAAACGGAGATTGGCGAGACGAGTTAGTCATCTATGTCTCCATCTCCCAAGTCGCTATCACTTGTCGTCTCTTCAGTGTTTTCAGCTTCAACAGCCGGGTCATGTTCCGGCTATTCTTCCTCCGGATCTTCCTCTGGATCCTCCTCTTCGTCCTCTACCGGCGCTGGAGGGGCCGGTGCTGGTGCGGGTACTAGGATAGGTGGTGCTTGGTTCTGCTTTAGTTCGTGAATCCTCCAACTGGACTCAAGAACTCTGTCTTCGAACCAGTCAGCCCTCAGCTGCTCAGCACGAAGGTCCTTAGCTAAAATGCTTCAAACTCTCCTATTCTCATCTTGCTCTTCCTCGAGCTCTTCAGTTTTTTCAGTCAGCTGACGTATCAGCCATCCCTGTGCTTCGATAGTCTCCTGCATTCTCTCCAACTGTTCCTTTTGTTTCCTTAACACAACTCTAAGTAGATCGTCCCCCACTCCTGAAGAGTTGACCGGTTTGACCGGTATGGCGGTGGTCGGACAGGAGGACGACTCCCCTCCTTGAGCGAGTCTTTTCCTAGCAGCTGAGCGTGTCTCCACGCCACGAGGTGGTGAGGGTTCGACCATGGGGGCCTTCCCCGGTGCCCTTGATTGTCGAGATCTGTCGGATGATGATGATGACGTAGCCTGCTGGGTTGGTGTAGTTAGTTACGAGCTGCGTATATCACAATATATATATATATATATATATCACATAGAACAATTGTAGTATAACACATAACAAGATATCACAGTTCGGTGCCAACTAAGTCTAGTGTCGTGTAACAGCTATAGTTTAGGTCTACTTTTAATGCAAACCTTGTTCTCTATAGCAAGAGGCTCTGATACCAATCTGTCACACCCTCAATTTCCACTTGCGGAGTATTACCGCAAGGCGTGTGATCAAACCAGAATCTCTGACACTAGCAATGTCGAACGACTCTATATGATTTATTTAAACGTTTTCCAAAAACATTTGTTGTAAACATGCATAGTCATTTTCAAAATTTCAAGGTTTCAAAGTTTAGCGGAAGCATTAAAATAAAGTAATGGGCGACAACATAAACGCCAAAACCAAAATCCCAAAAATTATTCGTAAATAAAGACTCGATAAAAAATGTCTTGATCAAATGCAAGTGAGTGCACCTAGCGCTCCTAGCGTCCTGAGAAACATGCAAAGAAACAAGTGTCAACATTAAAGAAGAGTGAGTTCATAGGTTCTTATAAGTTCACAAGTTCGGTTTAAAAGGTTGTTTTCCCCCGTTATCCCTAACTCGGGATAACGACATAGTTCCATTATTCCTAACCTGGAATAATAAGGTTGGTTCGTAAATAAGTTCAATGTTAACATGTAGGTAGCGAGCCTAAAGTTACATCACGTAAGAATTCGCGATCGAAGCTGACTGTTGTTGCCTCTGTGTTGCCAGGTCTATCACTGACCATGGCGAAAGTTAGGCCAAATTAATCACCCGTTGACCATTCCCGGTCGGCTAGCGCGACTAGCTCGGGTGGAGCTTGTCTGGCCCAGTAGTACTACTATAATTTCCCCGCTATATAACCCAATACTAACAATCCGAGAGTTGGTTGAGGACTTCCGTGATAAAGCTACTTAGTGACCATAACATACATTAACATTAACTTAGTTACCGAATAGTTAACAGCGTTAATTTTGCATAACGTAAAAAGATTAAGTTGTAGAGCGTATACATGTTTCTCCCCTTGTTGTTCAAAACCGGATAAAATAGGGGCCGTGAACTCACTTTAAATTGCTCGGTTAGATAAACGCAAAAGAAGCATGATGGAACCGCTAATCGCGTCCTAACATGTCAACCGATTCAAAGTTAGTGTGTGAACACACTGACACAAAACCCTACGCATAAATAACACACAGTATGGCACACGTAATAACCAATTCGAAACCATAATCATGCATGCAAAGAATCACCATACCAAGTAATGATCAAACCAACTTGTCAGAAACACAGGATAACTCATACAACACTTAGGTACACACAAACGCAAGTTATCATGTTTCAGCTTGTGCTCATAACTGGGCTGTATTCGATGATTTTTATAAAATAGTTCCCACATTCCAAAAACCGATTCAGTCTTTTTGACCCAACGGACCAGTCCTATGGGTCCTTCAACTCCCGTGAACTTGCTCGGTTTTCGCATCCAGGAACATCTTGTAGGGTTAAGACCCCCTCCTGAGGATAGAGGATAGGTAGTCAGCGAGAAAGTCTACTAGCCAAACTATTAGATTTTCCCATGAAAATTTAATAATGGTTACCTGCTGGTGGGTTAGGAACACCTGCCAGAGCAGCATTCACGTGTTGTTGGATTAAAGAGGCCAATTCTTCATTCACATGTTGAGATTTCCGCGGCGACCAGTTGCCATCTCAGATCTTCGTAAGACAACACAAACACACACCGATAAGTATATATCCAATATAGTTATCATATTCCACACTTAAATGATCACACAATTTATGTCAACCCAACAAATTAAACAATCAAAAGGAACATTCGATTAATAAATTGTAATGTCTCACAAAATACCAACCAAACATATCAGTTTAATTATAAAATTTCCAAGTTCAAACATAAGTGGAAACAAACAAACTAAAGGAAACAAAACGGAGATTGGCGAGACGAGTTAGTCATCTATGTCTCCATCTCCCAAGTCGCTATCACTGTCGTCTTCCTCTTCAGCGTTTTCAGCTTCAACAGCCGGGTCCTGTTCCGGCTCTTCTTCCTCCGGATCTTCCTCTGGATCCTCCTCTTCTTCCTCTACCGGCGCTGGAGGGGCCGGTGCTGGTGCGGGTACTAGGATAGGTGGTGCTTGGTTCTGCTTTAGTTCGTGAATCCTCCAACTGGACTCAAGAACTCTGTCTTCAAGCCAGTCAACCTTCAGCTGCTCAGCACGAAGGTCCTTAGCTAAAATGCTTCAAACTCTCCTATTCTCATCTTGCTCTTCCTCGAGCTCTTTAGTTTTTACAGTCAGCTGACGTATCAGCCATCCCAATGCTTCGATAATCTCCTGCATTCTCTCCAACTGTTCCTGTTGTTTCCTTAACACAGCTCTAAGTAGATCGTCCCCCACTCCTGAAGAGTTGACCGGTTTGACCGGTATGGCGGTGGTCGGACGGGAGGACGACTCCCCTCCTAGAGCGAGTCTTTTCCTAGCAGCTGAGCGTGTCTCCACGCCACGAGGTGGGGAGGGTTCGACCATGGGTGCCTTCCCCGGCGCCCTTGATTGTCGAGATCTATCGGATGATGATGATGACGTAGCCTGCTGGGTTGGTGTAGTTAGTTACGAGCTGCGTATATCACAATATATATATATATATCACATAGAACAATTGTAGTATAACACATAACAAGATATCACAGTTCGGTGCCAACTAAGTCTAGTGTCGTGTAACAGCTATAGTTTAGGTCTACTTTTAATGCAAACCTGGTTCTCTATAGCAAGAGGCTCTGATACCAATCTCTCACACCCTCAATTTCCACTTGCGGAGTATTACCGCAAGGCGTGTGATCAAACAAGAATCTCAGACACTAGCAATGTCGAACGACTCTATATGATTTATTTAAACGTTTTCCAAAAACATTTGTTGTAAACATGCATAGTCATTTTCAAAATTTCAAGGTTTCAAAGTTTAGCGGAAGCATTAAAATAAAGTAATAGGCGACAACATAAACGCCAAAACCAAAATCCCAAAAATTATTCGTAAATAAAGACTCGATAAAAAATGTCTTGATCAAATGCAAGTGAGTTCACCTAGCGCTCCTAGCGTCATGAGAAACATGCAAAGAAACAAGTGTCAACATTAAAGAAGAGTGAGTTCATAGGTTTTTATAAGTTCACAAGTTCGGTTTAAAAGGTTGTTTTCCCCCGTTATCCCTAACTCGGGATAACGACATAGTTCCATTATTCCTAACCTGGAATAATAAGGTTGGTTCGTAAATAAGTTCAATGTTAACATGTAGGTAGCGAGCCTAAAGTTACGTCACGTAAGAGTTCGCGATCGAAGCTGACTGTTGTTGCCTCTGTGTTGCCAGGTCTATCACTGACCATAGCGAAAGTTAGGCCAAACTAATCACCCGTTGACCATTCACGGTCGGCTAGCGCGACTAGCTCGGGTGGAGCTTGTCGGGCCCAGGAGTACTACTATAATTTCCCCACTATATAACCCAATACTAACAATCCGAGAGTTGGTTGAGGACTTCCGTGATAAAGCTATACATTAACATTAACTTAGTTACCGAATAGTTAACGGCGTTAATTTTGCATAACGTAAAAAGATTAAGTTGTAGAGCGTATACATGTTTCTCCCCTTGTTGTTCAAAACCGGATAAAATAGGGGCCGTGAACTCACTTTAAATTGCTTGGTTAGATAAACACAAAAGAAGCATGATGGAACCGCTAATCGCGTCCTAACATGTCAACCGATTCAAAGTTAGTGTGTGAACACACTGACACAAAACCCTACGCATAACTAACACACAGTATGGCACACGTAATAAACAATTCGAAACCATAATCATGCATGCAAAGAATCACCATACCAAGTAATGATCAAACCAACTTGTCAGAAACACAGGATAACTCATACAACACTTAGGTACACACAAACGCAAGTTATCATGTTTCAGCTTGTGCTCATAACTGGGCTGTATTCGATTATTTTTATAAAATAGTTCCCACATTCCAAAAATTCCAATTTGTTTACAGAAGGTGTCAATTAGAATGTAGAATTTTTTGTTAAATTTTCAAATCCTAAATCTTTACCTTATTTATAAACATTTATATACTAGGCTGCAGTCAGATTCGTCGCTTTCTGGCTGCAGTCCACGAGAAAAATTATTTAAAAATCATCGTTCATCCAATTAACAAAATTCCAGTGGGAGATTTTCGGAAATTCCCGTCTCCAGTTACTTTCCAGATTACGTGACCTAACCTCATACAGACTATGAGATCCGACTCAATAAACAACCTGCAAATTATGCAGAATTTACGCAGCTTCAGCTGCTGCACTAAATGACCATTTAAAAATAGCAAACGACCTCATAAAAATATGAATCTGGCACCATTTGAAGCGTTTTTAAAAATACACGTTTTAGGCTTCAGAAAATCCACTTTTCCATAAATAATGATCAGGTTACAGCCAACTGAAGTTGGCTGTAAATGTCAATCAGCTTACTGTTTTCGACTCTATCGCATTAGAACATGTATAAATGGCCATGATGCTTAGTTGCATTGATTAACACCAGGTTAACTTGTAAAATATCATCATATATATCAATATTCATGCAAACCCTAAATATATATCATGACCTTTATCGATAAAACGCAGCCTACAATTTTAATATTCAAACATATCATCACAACCGCAAAGATTCGTATATTCATCCGAACTAATCATACACCACAACGCTTTTTCATAATAATATCATACAAGCACATAATCATTATCAAGATTACACAAAACCTAGTGTGAATCGCAATACAATTAAACCTTAACCTTGAAACGATGACAATTAGCGAACGGGGACAAGCTTGGAATCGATCCGAGGGGTGTAGAACTTGCGCGACCGAGAGAGGGGGGACTGCCGTCGACTTCAACTAGAGTGTTAGGGGTTTTTTTTTTTTGAAGGTTTCCCACAACATGCATGTATGCATACATAAAGGGGGTCGCGATAGGGAGGGGGCGGTTTGGGTTAGTTCCTTGGGCCGCAAGGATGGGCCGCAAGGAAGTGTGGGTCGCAAGGGGGTGTGGGTGGCGGGTTGGGTTTGCTTGGTCGCGAAGTCGAACGTTTCACAGGCTTGGTTCGATTCGGCTTATAAATAGAATTTACTAACCGTTAATTATAATCTGATAAATAACTACACATAATATGACTCGGCAATTATTCACAAACGTCTAATAACACATAGCACGTAATTCAGATACAACCCGTTAGAATTTCCAAACAGTGTGTATTCCCTAAATACTAAAGTTAGCGTAGTTATTGCGAGCGCGTAATTTAATTCTCCGAATTAAATCAGCGTAGGAATGAATAACAATAAAGTAGTGCGTTTAAGATACCTGAAAAGCCGGGATGTCACATTGTGTATTTGGACCATAGTGCAGTTCGTTACCTGATGGAGAAGAAAGATGAAAAGCCCCATTTGATTCATTGGGTGCTTTTATTGCAAGAGTTCGATTTAGAAATTCGGGATAAGAAAGGAAGTGACAATGTAGTGGTGGATCGTTTATCCCGAATTCCATTGGAAGGGGTTGATGATGTTAGTGAAATCAATGAACGGTTTCCTGATGAACAACTGTTGGTCGTGTCTACTTTTGTTGCACTGTGGTACGCCAATTATGTGAATTATTTGGCTACAGGTGCTATTCCTAGTCATTAGACGAAAAAAAGGAGACAACAATTTATGGTTCAAGTCAAACAATATATATGGGATGAACCGGAGCTTTTTAAAATTGGGCCCGACCAAGTGATTCGAAGATGCGTGCCTGAGACGGGGTGTTAGAAATCTTGACATATGCTCATTCATCCTCTTGTGGGGGTCACTTTAGTGGTCACAAGACGGGATATCGGGTACTTACGTGTGGTTTTATTGGCCGACAATTTTTAAAGATGAGTGTGAGTTTGCCCGGAATTGTTTAAATTGCCAAAAAAAATGGGAAGTATTTCGAAACGGGACGAGATGCCATTGCAACCCATTTTGGTGGTTGAGATATTTGATGTGTGGGGTATAGATTTTATGGGTCCTTTTCCGAGTTCGAATGGGTTCTTGTATATTTTGGTTGCGGTGGATTACGTCTCGAAATGGATTGAAGCCATAC
Source organism: Scalesia atractyloides (assembly GCA_947069175.1). Classification (NCBI taxonomy): domain Eukaryota; kingdom Viridiplantae; phylum Streptophyta; class Magnoliopsida; order Asterales; family Asteraceae; genus Scalesia; species Scalesia atractyloides. Next base: position 80,993,102 of record CAMTDV010000020.1, on the reverse strand, counting down.
AACAAGAACCAACGATCATTTGGTAGTATCCAAGTCCGTGCAATCTAATATTTTTTCTCGGTTTGGATCCCGAGGGTTATAATTATGATGGTGGTTCGCATTTTAAGAGTTTTAACTTCAGAAAATTGTTTAAGCGGTACAATATGAACCACCGAATCGTCGCTACACGAGTGGACAAGTTGAAGTGTCCAACATCAAATCAAAGAAATTCTCATGAAGACGGTGCGAACGTATAAAAAGATTGGTCAAGTAAGTTGGATGATGTGTTGTAGGCATACCGAATGGCCTATAAAACTCCCATTGGTACAACTCCTTACCGGTTATGTATGGGAAAAGATGTCATTTACCAATGGAGTTAGCTCACCGGCACATTGGGTGATTAAAATGTGAATGCGGATTATGATGAAGCGGGTAAAATTCGGAAGCTATAGTTGAGCGAGATAGAAGAAATCCGAGATGAAGCTTATGAGTGTGCATCTCGTACAAAGATAAGCTCAAAAAGGTCCATGATGCAAAGTTAGAAAACGAACTTTTGAAGTGGATCAAAAAGTTTTTTGTTCAATTCAAGATTGAAATTGTTCGCAGGAAAGTTGAAGAGCAAATGGATAGGCCCATATGTATCACAATAGAGGCAAGTTTGGAGATATAGATAATGAAGACGTGCACACTAATATGAAGTAAACGGTGAATGGGCACCGGCTCAAACCGTATTTGGAAGGGAACGAATCATAAATCTCGAGCCGACAAGGTGGGTTACATTTTACGCCCATTGGATGAGGAAGAAGCATAAGAAGCCCAAGGTTTGGTAGTGTAAATACTTAGTTTAGTTTAATTAGTTAGTTAATTTGTTTTTAAACAAATTCCCGTACTCATTTTAACTTGTGTTTGAAACAAGTGTAGGAAATTCTTACGAATTTCTCTAACATAGTGTTGAAGACAACACGGGTTTTTCATGGGGGTAGCATAATTTTCATGTCTAAAAAATTCAAACTGAAATTGCCCAGATGCCACCATAGCTTAAGGTGGGTCTTAAACAAAAAGTTGCTTATGGCTTTAGCCATCTGTCTTACGGTGGTACTTTATTGCCAGATGCCACCGTACCTTACAGTGTCACCGTAGCTTACGGTGGTCGCTGGTGAGGTGGGGTCCGTGTTGTTGAAAAAAGCGAAAAACTCAAAACAACATTAACCACGTACGGGTTTCTTTCTATTTTCACCACACTAGTTTGCCTTTACTCTTTTAGCTTCTCCAAATCATAAACCCTAACTTCATAGCCTAAATCCTTTGAAAAACTTCAATATTTAACCAAATCTAGTGCTTTTTTGGTCGATTTTGACTAGAATTTCACAAGGATTCTGAAATTGTGCTTGCATTTTGAAGAATCCAATGTTTGGTTGGTCGATATTAGACATTTGGGTCTGAAAATTTTTGGGGTTTTGGTGGGTTTTGACTAATCTTGAAGTTCTTAGTATTCTTATCCTCTACAAAGCAAATGTATGAATTTTTTATATTATGGATGATGCATTGCAGAATTGTAAGTGTTATGCTACATTTGCTTACACACTTGCTTGTGGTTGTTGGGTGAGATGAACTTTGATGAGTTTTGAATGGTTGGTTATGGAAGCTAAGTCATTTTGTAAAAACATAATTTTGGGCAGAATGTTACTAACCTAGTAAAAATAATGAAAAGTTTTGCATAAGATGAATATCATATTTGGCTTACATCCATAACCATAGTGATAAGCAAGTGTGGGATGTTTTGTGGTGTTGAAGTTTTAACTTGTGTGTGTTGGTGTTTGTTATTGTAATTTGCAGGAATGGGTCGTAAAGCATGGAGCAAGTTGGATCTTCTAGTAATCCAACTCAACAGAAAAGGAGATTGATTCTACAGAGGGACGTAGAAGAAGAACAACAACAGGAAGAAGAAGCACCGGTAAGTGGTCCGAAGCCAAAGTGGACATCCAGGCCTTTCATGACCAACCACCTGAATGGCAAGAGGAGCTATTCAATGATCAGATAAACAAATTAGCCTAGCGAAAAGAGGCATTTATATGTGAAAAGGAAGTTAGAGAGGTGGATTTCGGTCCGTTTGGGATCACCGATAAGTTCCGGGCATTAGGTTGGGAGGGTGCATTGAAGTGTTATGATCGAGAGGGAACTAATTTGTACGATACAGAAATTCAAGAGTGGGTGGCCACTCTAAGATGTCCACCGTATATGGTGTGTCGAAAATGAAGCTGATGGAACAGTCAATCGTATTGATGTGGAAATGTCATTTGATTCGTTGCGAAGGGTGGCTAAATTTGATAAAAAACCTGCGAACCAATACATGATTCCGAGGTTGGAAGATTTGTATTTTGAGCCGGAAAACCACCCAAGGTGGAATACAATGTTAGATTATTTGTTCTTACCTGGTACCTACACATGGGAAACTCTATCGCAAGAATCTGAGGATTGAGGCAAAACTGATGCTGGCAATATGTGTACAAAATGTCATTCCACGGCGGGGTGACAAAGTTGCAGTACGACGTCCTGAAGTGCTGGTGTTGTACACTCTGTTAACTAGGGCTCCATTGTTCCCGTTCTGATTTTTAGCGATGAATAATATTTGGATCAGTCGGAATAGTGATCAATGAAAGATCATACCGCACTGCAGACTCATTACGGCGCTATTAAAGATGTACGGAGCTATCGGTGCTGATGATAGGGGTCCTATAAAAAATTCAAACCATTTAATGTGAAACAGTTGGGGGTCGGATGGAAGTATACTGAATCCGAGAGGTATCATAAACTTAAGAGCAAGGGCCAAAGGTGGAGAGTTTTAAAAGTAGATGTGTGGCCGTTGAGACAAGGGGGAGTTGATGAGCCTGAGAGCGAAGAGGAGGTTCCGAGTGGAGATGAAGATTATATGGATAACCAATATGTGGACCCCATGAATGTAGACCAAGTGGGTTCGAGTAGTGGGCATGGAGGTGGATTCTTCGACTATTCGAGTCATCCTTATGAGCCGAATTGGGCTCATCAAAGAACAATGCAAGAGGTAATCGAAAATCAACGTCCTCCTATATTCGGCACTTGGAGCAGGCCCGAACGTACATTTTTCGATCATCAAACATGGATGGGAGCGAGCATGGAACGTGCTTTAAAGCTTAACTTTGATCGGCAAGAATCATGGAATCGCACTCATGCACATGCTTTCGAACAAGAAATGAATAACCGATATCTTGATGATCAGAACCGGCGCATGCATGTCGATTGGCATGCAGGGAGACCAGTTGTTGTGGACCCCCCACCGGTGGATTATTCGACATTGCCACCTTATGATGGTAGTATTTCATATCCCACACCACCATTGCATCACTCACAGTGGGTGGTTCCCCGACATGGCCAACAGCATGACGCCATGCAGCAAGGAGGAAGTGAAGGTGGTAGCGGTAGTGAGAGCGGCGCATTTGAATTTGGAGAATTCTCGGAGATGATGACATCTATCTTTGGGCCTCCTCAGCAGCGATATTACTAGTCAGGTGGTGTTTTTTTCTTGTATATTATTGTAGATATTATTATGTCTTTGTTTATGGTTGGGTGGAAGGGTGGTGTTAATATATATATATATATATATATATATATATATTAAATATATATATAAGAGCAAAAATAAATTTGGGGGTTGAGAGTTTAAGCTGAAATTGATGTTGAAGTGGTTTTGCAATCATTTCCTTCAAAGCCATACATTGGTGTCAATGTATCACAAGTGTGGGGATGGAGGAAATTTTTGAGGATTTTGAAAAATTTTTAAACCAAGCGAAACAATTGTTCAAATTTGAAAATTTAACATTACTCCGTATGGCACATCGGCAACCCTTTTGTCCTTTCATGGTGAGTTCTTGGGCCATATATTTGATTATTAGAAATTAATTCTTCGGTTTGAGTGGCAATGTGTGATATGTGTTAATAAAACTTGTGTAATATATGGTTGTCGAGGCCTTAGTGTAACATGCTTGTGAAGATGATAAGGGCATCTAGGTAGCCTCGTCAGGATGTGTGAGAGTGTGGGATTGGGGGGGGGGTTGGACCTCATACAATATAAATATATGAGATTGGTAGTGCGAGGGGCGGGGTTTGGTCTTTAGTAGCCAAAATTGAGCCTAATGCCATTCATTTGTAACCCAAGTTTGTTTCCTACAAAATTCTGCCTATTGATACGACCTGGTTTAGGAGCTTTAGTATGTAGTGTTTGATGTTTATGTTTATGTTTATGTTTATGTGTGTTTTTGTTTGTTGTTTAAAAAAAGAAAAGAAAGAAGAAAAAAGGGGGAAATAATTGCGATAGTAGTTAGTAAAAAGAAAAGAAAAAGAAAGTGAAGTTGTGTAAATAGCTAGTGGTTGTTTTTGTTTAGTTGTAATAATAGGACCGGGTCAAATCAATGAGCTACTCGCATATATATCCCACCATTTCTCACCTTTACCCATACCCTCGTTAAAACCCGTAAGTCTCTTTGATTCGTAAGCATGTTAAGTATTTTGTAGGTGGAGATTTGATTTTTATACAAGCTTATTGTCGCATAATCATGCACTTACGTTGAGTGTTCTAGCACAATCTTGCTAGTACCTTTTTGTCACCGAGAGGAGAGTCACTGCGAGGGGTGTGTCATTTGGTATGATGGTAGATTAGCAAAAGGGCAACATGTTTTGTTTGGTTTACACTTCGATCACTTGGAAGCTTGGAATGGTTTTGATGTGTTACTTGGGGAAGCAACGGTTAAATGTGGGGATGTGACGGGTGGTACATAGGACAACCCTCAAGTGCTATAAAAGGATGTAGGTCCACCTGCGGATGGTGTTAAACCAGCTCCTTGTTCATGTGACACATACACAAGTGCGGAATCCAATTGTGCATGCAACCAAAGAAAAGTAAAGAACACGGGGTAACCAAAGATTCACTATCTTGATTAATGATTGAGAACAAGTACAAACATATACACACAATGCTCGTATGACTCAAACAAACTTGTTGTGTTCTTGTGTCTTAGTCTACAGAGATAACCAACTCAAAGGGTAACAAGCTCTCTGGTCTGACCAACTCTCACACGCGAGTCAACTAGTTCTGAGGCAACTGAGAGGTGCATGTCTGCTTATATAGTGTATGTCTAGTTTCGTACGAATCACGACTATAGACATATGGAACACACTATTTCACACGAGACACATTCCAGAGATTTGGCACGAGACACTGTTTCGTACGAAATGCTATTTCGTACGAAACAAGTAACACATTAGTTACTCAAATATTTCATACGAATCATGTGATTCGTACGAAAACTCTGACTCGCACAGAATCCATTTTTCTGGAGAACGTGTGTAGACATGTCGTTTCCAAGATTCATCAGTACGCACACATGCATCTGATTAACACAGACAAGCTAAGATGTCATACTAGATCAAGATAGAAGGATATCTCGATCTATTCGACATGATCAAACCTATACAGACACCTTAGCAAAGACCGTACAATTACAACTGTAATTAAGAACAAGCGACAACATGAAACTATATCAACAAACTCCCCCTTGGATGTTGCTTGGTCTTCGGTCTTCGGTCTTTGGTCTTCACACTTTGGTCTTCACATAGAATAGTTTGGAGTATCAACAAACTCCCCTGAAGATCTGCTATCCATTGATAGATCTGCTATCTAATGATTAGAGCATCAGGTCTTCGAACTTCTAAGAAACTTCAAATCTTTCTTGTTTCCTCTTCTGACTTGTCAGATTTTTCGTTGCTGGTCTTTGTTTATGTTCTTTTGTATCAATCTGTACTCAATAGACAAATATAATTAGAACACAACTTTCTCAGGGGATACACACGAAAGACTTATCATAAAATCTTTGTATGATTGTATTCCCTGAACGAGATTCACACACTCGTATGAATTCCAACAGCAGATTTGAGAAAAACAAGTGACCAAGTCAAAAAAATGACTAGGTTCATTCGTATGAGATACACACACTCAAACGAATTTCAGATTTTGGTTTTCTTTTGATGGATTACTTGTTGCAAGATATTACTTTATGAAGTTGCGATATCAAACAGATGGTTTTCTGGCATATCTTGGTAGAAAATCTCGAGTATCAACTTTGGCTAACATTCAAAAAGTAACTACATAAGCAACTAAGTAAACTAGACATAATATCAAAATATACAGATAAACTATATATCTGTTGAACAATCTTTTTCGAGTTTCAAGATAAAAGAATCATACCAGCATTTTAATCTTTGTCAAAGACGGTATTAGGTTTTCAAAATTAAACAGATAAGTATTTAACTATGATTATCGGTATTATTGTCCACGTAAGCTCAGACTTATCAGATGTAATCATGATTAGGAGATATGATTAAGATATGGATTTATACTTACTAGCCGGTGTTCAACCACATCACGACACATTCCCGTATCAAGATATGCACTAGAGAAAATCTTACCAGTGAGTTACTGCTTTATCATCTGTTTTGACATATATGAATGATGTGAGATACTCACTTATTTTTTATTGAAAACAAGCCCTTTGTGATTTAATCACTTATTGATGAGGAACTTGAATTTCATATGCATGCAGGGCACAGGAGTAAGTCCGTGAACAGGTTAGTACCATCGTACCGACAAAGAGAAGAACTTAGCTCCCGCATAAAACTGTGATATTTTATCACATATTTTTGGGGATGTGATATTTTTATCACTTATTTGATGCTCGTATGCAGTATGTACACATATGTATGATATCATGGAAGTTCTAGACTTGTGCCACCGTTATTTTTCGGCAAAAGATTCAACTATGATACCCAGATGATAAGCCAGCATAAAGACCGTATATCTCAGAACCTCGGCACTCTATCAAACGAAATTTCGGTACCAAGACCATATGCCAATGAATGGTTCCCACCTGGCGTTCTGTTTGTTAAGTATATATCAACCTGCACATTTTAATCTGATTGTGAGCCTACCGATACATCATAAGTAAAGCTACTTATCAATCTACTTTCTATGCTTTTAACCATTTTTGACAGATTTACCGGTGAATTTTAATCATCTTCAACTTATCCAAGAAACTCATTTTTTATTTTTTATTGTTTTTGTATTTTTCTGAATTTTTCTCCCCCTTAAACAAAGAAGGTAAATAAAAGACATATTTTTGTATTTTCTTGAAATTTACTCCCCCTAAAATATAAAACTGAAAATATTTTTGTAGTTTTAGATTTTTAGAAAAGTATATACAAAAATAGTTAGCCATGGTTGAGTTACTCGGGTTTCACCTTGAGGCCATTGACCAAAAGTACATAATTGATCTTGTCGAAGCTCACAACACCATTGGAGACCATTCCTTCTCCAGTGATGCATCCACCTTTGTCACCAGCAAAAGCAACATAACCACCCCTTATGCTTTTCACATCATATAGGAGCCGCAAGTCGCCTGTCATGTGCCTTGATGCTCCACTGTCAACAATCCAATGACTGTTTACAGTTCCTCCTGGAACACCCTGCACATTGCACAAACAAGATTAGTTTGAGATGGGGACCCCAAGCCTTAGTGGTCTTGGTCGTCCCTTATCATCGAGAAATGTTATATCAATTTCTAGATGATTAACAAACTGAGAGCCTCCTTTTGAACCATCACCGGTCTTCTGTTTCCAAGATCTTTGTTTATTACCAGATTTACTATTATTTACAGTTTTGACAGTGTCTGGTTTTATTGACTTTCAAGATCTTTGATCCTTTTTAGAAGAATCCGTTTTTAAAGCTTTCTCAACTGCTTTTACTTGTTTACGTTTTTGTTTCTCTTTTTGATCTTTAATAATTCGTTTATCTTGTGTTTGAGAAATAGATTTATGTTTGCAAGTTGGTTCATGAGGGCTTTCTCTATACATCTTGATTTGGCTGGATTTTGACAATCCTTTATAATGTGGCCAAATTCTCCATATTTGAAACATGTTCTCCTTTCAACAAAACTAGGAGACCGTGTTTCTCGGCTTGATGTTGAATTTGTGGATCCTGAGGTACTGGGTTCATTTTCATTACATCCATCAGTGTGTTGGGTGTAATTGTTTTGACTATTTCTTTTCAAAATCTTAACTTTCTTTACAAATCAACATTAGATTTTCCTTGAAAAGTTTTGACTTTATCGGTACCTTTAGAACTCACAAATTTAACGGTTTTAGCCTTTTTCTGGTAACGAGAGCCTTTTGCTTCAACCTTCAGTTGAGAAGTTGTGGGCTTTTCAAGTCACTTCCATTCCTTTTCTTTTGAAGTGGATAATGGTTGTGTTTTGGTGGGCTTTTTCTTCTCTAAAGGTTTGGTTTTTGACTTTTCAAACACCTGATCTATAGAGATTGGATTTACGTTTTTAATTGGAAAATCTTTGTTTGAATAGATTTTCTTGTCTCCAACCAAAGAATACAACACATTATCTACTTCTTGTGTAGACACACTTATCTTCACATATTTCTTAGGAACAGTCTCTTGATTCTCAACAGATTGAGTACTAGGAGTAGCAGAAGATTCTATTCTTTTCCTTTCATCAAGAGGCTGATCCTGATCACCATTTCTTGATTCATCATCTGATGTATCATCCTCCTCTTCCACAGATGGAGTTTGAACAACATCAGACGTTGAATTTTCTGGCTTGCATGGTTCTTGAGAGGAATTTCCTAGTTTGAACCCTAACCCTGCTGCTAATTCCTCAGGATTCAAAGGTACAGAGGGTTCAAAACGAGGCATCTCCTCTTTATCAGGCATTTTGGTATAGTTGTGTTTCATTGGGGGTGGACACGAATTATACCCTATGCATTGAGCATCTCCCTTTATTTTTTGAACTTCAATGATATGATCAAGCACATATTGGGAGTTAGAATAACTTTCCAATTTGCGTTTGATCGAATCATATTCGCATTTGGCGATGGCTAACTCTTTCTTTGTTTCTTCTAGGAGATTAATGTAGTTATTAATTCCTGTCTGTTTATTCAAAATTGTTTTTGTCAATTCAGAAACACTTTTCTTAAGGGTTTCCATTACAGATTTGAATTCTTTTTCATTTCTAGTTAGCGCCAAATTCGCCTCTTTGCATTTTGATAGTTCAACTACTAAATTCTGATTATGACTGTTGATTGTTTCATATTTTATTTTCAACTCAACATAGTCATTGTAAATAGTAGGAGGGTCAGAATTTACCTGTTTTGAAGAACCTTCAACATTTGCCATGAAGGCAGTGTGATGAGGAAAAGCTGCACCATCTGTAGAGAGTGCATCTGTCTCTTTTTCCGCAGCTTCTTCATTCCCCGTCATACCCACCTTTTCACTCTTCAATAACCCAGCTTCACTCAGCAATTCTTCAACCTCAGCATCACTTCCTTTCTTCACACTAGAATCAGATCCATAACCATCTGAACTTGAACATTCTTCATCAGAACTACCAGCATCCCCAGATGTATCATCGTTGTTTGGAGTGTTGATGTTGTGATCATGCTTGATTTGATCCACGATCTTTGCATAACATGCAATTCTTTCATTGTTCTCAGTTCCTAACTGTACTGCCCAATCACATCCTTCATCAGACTGAACTACCATAGCTATGTGCGTGTTTGAAGGTCCTGATTGATTGGTGTGGTTAGAGTTGCCAGCAGCTACTATTCTTCTTTCGTTGTTGTATTGTGCTGTGTTAGATGGTTGAGACTGATTACGAAAGGGGTTGTGATTTCCTTCCTTGCTGGGTCTTGTGCATTCGCGCTTGAAGTGACCTCTTTCTCCACAGTTGAAGCAAGTAACGGCAGTTTTGTCAAAGCCATATTTTGTATCCTTCTTGCTTTCCAAAACTGGTTCTACCTGTTCTTGTCATATAATCCTTCGCTCTTCTCATAGCACTTGCAAATGACCACTTGATGTCCATCAGCTCCATTTCATCTCGGTCAATTTGTTCATAGTCTTCGTTTGTCAAATTGATGTTCTCTATTTGACCTGCAACTAAACCACAATACGCACTGACCATGGTATTTAGAAGTTCTGCATGTTCCTGTGCAACTTCTACGTTGATTTTGGAGAGATTTGACGTGTCAAGTTTGACAGTGTTGGGATTTGCCGATTGACTGTTGCTACCATAGAAAGCTTGTTGAGGAGTTTGCTTTGGAGCTTTATGCGCTAAATCCCTTGGCTGTGGAAGGAAGGCTTTCGGATCAAAAGGTTGTCCATAGGCTTGATTACTCGAACCTGTAGATTGACTTGATTGGACACGCTAGGGTAGGAAAGGGTTCACGTTTGACACAAACGCAGTTTGCAGCTTCGGTTGCTGACTTGAGCTTGTACCTGCATTAATACTTCCAAAGTACATCTCAGGATTTTGTGGAACAGAGACTCGTTGTGCCTTCCGGAGTTCTTCTTCATTCTTGTTCTCCAGTTTCTGCACAAATTCATAAATACTAATTGAGTCCAAAACACCTGTATGTTTTAAAAGATCAATAAATTGACCCCATTTTGGAGGTAAAGCATCAGCAAATCGCATCACAATCTCTTGTGGTGTTGCTAACACTTTATACGAGTACATCTCACTGAGAAGATTATAAAACCGAGTGGTCATATCATTCAAGGTTTCGTTCTCCATGAACATGAAACCTTCAAACTCTTTCTTGAGTAGATCATGCCGAATCTTCCTGGTAGCAGCGTTACCTTCACCTCTTGCTTCCAAAGTGTCCCACAAATTTTTAGTTGTAGTACAATACATAAACTAATGATAAATGTCTTTGTGTAGAGCTTGTGTGAGGATAGTAAATGCTTTTTTCTCTAGATCGTAAGCTTTCTTGTCACTTTCGACTAGATTGGCCAATGAGGTTGGATTTAATCCATCTTCTTCAAGTGCTTCATTGTAGGGGGTAGTGAAACACGTCCACAGTTCCGTGTTTTGACCGAGAACATACGTATGAAAATGACTTTTCCATGCAGGATAATCATTCATGTGATTTAACTTCGGCGGTTGGTTATTACTCCCTGTTTCACTTTCGCTCATTAATAGAGTTTGGATGCTTTGATTTTGATTCGCAACACACGCCCATTGATTTGCAGAGATCATTCCTGTATGTTGAAGCATCAAAGATTTTACCCATGATGTTGCGGAGCTTTGCGAAGACTCCTGATTTGAGCTTGAACAACACCAACCCAACTGGTTAGAACTCATTATATTTTCTTGTTTAATGAAAATTTAAAGGTTTTAAAATTTCGAAATTATAATTACCGTTTAAAATTCACAGGTTCTGGAAATATGACAAATTCTTAAAATCACAAAGCTTTGAAAAACGCGAAAAACAAACAATTCTGTTTCGTGCAGACACCTGTTTCGTGCGAAACACTGATGTTTCGTGCGAAATGGTTGTTTCGTGCGTGTCAAAATGATTCGCACGAAATAATTCAGTCGCACCAAATGTTTAGTTCAATGTTTTTCAGAGGAATCTTTTCAGAAATGGTTTGGTGAGAAAGTTCCTTTGTTATGTAGACCTGCCTTTTTCGAAATTACCTGTTGTCTTACCCACTTTTAGTTAAAACACAGATTTTAACAGTCTATAGTCCAAGTCCAGACTCAAGTCAGAAATTGTCAACCCTACCAAAACTAATCAGATTCAAATTTTTGCAGATTTCTTCTTCAAGGGTGTTCTTCAGAAAAATTTTACCATAAAAGTTTTCTGCATGCAACAGATTTTAACCAAGTTTTAAGTTAGTTATCTATTCAAAACTTAAGTTTTCTGCTGGAGGCTCAAGAACACTTCAGAAATCTTCAAACTAGCTCAGACACAACTAAGCCCGGTTTTGAACAAGGAAAGAGCCAAAGCTCTGATACCACTTGTAGGTCCACCTACAGATGGTGTTAAACCAGCTCCTTGTTCATGTGACACAGACAAGTGCGGAATCCAAGTGTGCATGCAACCAAAGCAAAGTAAAGAACACGGGGTAACCAAAGATTCACTATCTTGATTAATGATTGAGAACAAGTACAAACATATATACACAATGCTCGTATGACTCAAACATACTTGCTGTGTTCTTCTGTCTTAGTCTACAGAGATAACCAACTCAAAGGGTAACAAGCTCTCTGGTCTGACCAACTCTCACACGCGAGTCAACTAGTTCTGAGGCAACTGAGAGGTACATGTCTGCTTATATAGTGTCTGTCTAGTTTCGTACGAATCACGACTCTAGACATATGGAACACACTATTTCACACGAGGCACATTCAGAGATTTGGCACGAGACACTGTTTCGTACGAAATGCTTATTTCGTACGAAACAAGTAACACATTAGTTACTTAAATATTTCGTACGAATCATGTGATTCGTACGAAAACTCTAACTCGCACAGAATCCATTTTTCTGGAGAACGTGTGTAGACATCTCGTTTCCAATATTCATCAGTACGCACAAATGCAACCGATTAACACAGACAAGCTAAGATGTCATACTAGATCAAGATAGAAGGATATCTCGATCTATTCGACATGACCAAACCTATACAGACACCTTAGCAAAGACCGTACAATTACAACTGTAATTAAGAACAAGCGACAGACATAAAACTGTATCAACAAAGGATTAATATTTCGCATTTAATTGGGTTGATTATTGGAATGTGATAACTACGGTGTGAATGGCTTTGGAGGTACCAAAGAGCATAAATAAGTGGTTTTAATGTGCTTTGATGGGAGCTCGTACTTGGCAAAGTGAAGATGGAAAAGAGAGAATTGATAAGAGAACAAAAGGAGAGAAAACAGGATCCACCGTAAGTATGGTTGGCGCCGTAGCTTACGGTGATGACTGAGTCTTGTTTTTGTGCCGTAATCCAGAAGTAAGATGGCGTAAGGAAATGATTTCCACCGTAGGCTATGGCAGGCACCGTAGCTTACGGTGGTGACCTGCGAGAAAAACGTAACTGCCTATTAAAATTGTTTTTCAAGTTTCTTTTGGGATGGCTGATGATTGGATACGTTTCTAAGCAGTTCTAGGGCGAATTTCGGGTATTCCTCTTGGTTCAAGACACCTTCTAAACATTTGTTTTTGTGTTTTTGATTCTTATGAACATGGAACTCATTGGTAAGATGATTCGCTGGACCATGAGTGGCTAAACTCATTGTGATCATCCTAGGTTGAAGGTTTGTCTAAGACATTTGTGTTTTTATCCGCGAATAATAGACTTGCAATGTTTGTTGTTTATTATGGTGTGTGAATGTTTGTTTGTAAGTTGTTAATTGATGTTTTGATCTTAGTCTAAATCATACGTTCTTGGTGTCGTTGACAATCGAGATATCACGGGAGGAATTAGGGTTGGATATTGGTTAATTGGTCATCGGGTAACAACCTCGCATTTTTTAATCCGAGTACTTAGTTCCCTTTCATCACGAACAAATAATCATACATGAATCATGTCTATGTGATTCTTTCTAGTTGGATTTAAACACGAATGTCAATTGAAATTGGAAACCTAGGATGGTCAGTTTCTCTTAATCTGTTTTAATAACCAATCTTTGATTTGCAACTTATTTAGTTAATCTTAGTTTTAAAACTAAACAATCAAAATCTTGAATTCACTTTTCTTTCATTTTAGAAAATTTAATTATTTTAGCTAAATATTTAGATAACACATATTCCACAAACTCCCTGTGTTCGATACCCACTTACCACTAACTATTAGTAGTATTTGGATTAAATTTGCTTGAGACTTTGATCCTACATTAGACATCTGAGAGGAAAATATACATAAGGATGACGATAATGATTTAGCAAAAGATTAGATTTCCTAGCCCAATGTCTACCCATAATCTCACATGTCTTAACTCATGTTTTAAGTTTTCTATAAGAAAGAGTCTTTGCTCTGATACCATAAATGTAACACCCCAACCCAGAATGGGTTGACGTGTCACTTTTATAGAGTCAGATCAAAAACATAATTCCATTAATACTAAAATAAATTACAAGGCTTAACAATTTAATGGAAAATAGGATGTCTAATCCAATACATTTGTTTCTACAACATTCTTTTTCATACACACGAACATTCTTTAGTATCTCGTCCCGATTGTCTTGATAACCTGACGTAAAGAATGAAAACATAAAAACGTACGTCTGAGCACAATTTTAAAGTTTTGCCCAATGAGCGGATATAGGGAAATAAAAGGCTTATTTTATTTGAGAAAAGGCTAAGTTTTTTAAGGATCTTTTTTGCAAAAATGCTATGTTTTAAAAAATTAAATATATATAAAAGTATAACATATATTATCAGAACATGACATACAGATCTACCCAAAGTCCAGAAGGTTCATTTTATTATAGAGAGTGATACAGGGTAGCTAGCGCATGCATTTAGACATGAATGGAGTGTGGGCAAATCACACCAACCATTCACCAGTATCAGACTTTATTTACTTTTTCCTAGGATCGATCCATATGCCTTTGAACAGAAGTCTGTAGACTAAGAAAAGTCCGTAGACTGAAACAGAAGAGATGTCGTGAACTCAACTCACCATCACGAATGGTGCCACATCATCTTATGCCACAATGATGGGTTTGTGATCATCCTCACAGAAAAGAGACTGACTTGGGTAACATGATACATGTACATAACTTTAAACTTGTAAAATTATAAACATGTAAACTTTATAAACTTGTAACATTTTTATAATATAAACTTAATGCATAATTTAAAAATCAGGAATCAGATGCCCAAAGGCCAAATGGCGTGTATTGGAAGAAGAGATTATATCTATACCTTTAGCGGGGATCACAAAATTGAAATAAATCTTAGATTGCAACGAGACACTTCTCAAAAGCCTACAACGTCGCCTTATCTTGTTTAAAGCGAAATGGAAGTTTATGGGTGATGTTAGCGAGTTGCCGAAAAATATAGGTTTCGTCGGGAAAACAAGTTAAGAATGAGATAGATAAACTGTTTCATGGAAATGAGACGGTGATATTGAACAAATTGAACTTAGTATTTATAGTCGAGTTACATCCTAATCACACCAATAAGCTTCGCCGGAAAACGTTGATTTGACAAAAACGTGACCTAAGCTTGTGATACGTGGCTATTGGTGGATAATATTTGATCAATGACATGAAGAGGTTTTAACAGGACGTGGATGAATTTTGAACCGTCCATGTAGGTTGGTATAAACTTATGGATCAAGAAAAATATAGATATATGAATTTGTATGTATATTACAAAGTTTCAAAAACTCCCATGTCTTTAATAACATTACCATTAATCCCCCCTTCTTTTTATTCTGTGGTAAACAACAAATAGAAATTTTGAAAATTTTAAAACATTACTTTTATTTGTGTACTTTTTTATATTATTATTTTATAGTGAAAATTTAGGTTATTATACGAAGGATGTGGACAATGAGGTTCTAATGATAATCGGATTGCACTCTTTAGGCAACTCGAGTGGAACTATGAACAGTTAAACCAGGGTGGACACACGATTGAAGGGAAAGCTTTAAGGTACGTCGCTATATGCTTCGTTAGTTTTGTTTATTAGTATTTACGATTGATTCAATAGAAAAATTATGAACGAGATATAGGTGAATTGGGTTTACTCATAAGTAACAATATTCACATGAACAAACCAAACGAGTCAATGTAAAGTAAAACACAAACGGGTAACGGGAGCATAAACAATGATTTTTGTAAAAGCCCGGAAATTGGGTGAAGTAAAGTTAAAGCGCAAACCGGGTAACGGAAGTGCGAAGTCGAAAATAATGAACCCAGATAATGGGTTGTAGTTGGAAAAAGGATAAAGTATATGAAGTAATGTGAATGATTCAAGTCTAAGCACTTGAACATCAACGAGTCAAATAAGTGTTCATGCAAACCAAGTATTGGGAGCGTAGAACAGGAGGATAAAAAGCCCAGGTAATGGGCATAGTCATGGGAAATTAATTCTATGAAAGATTATGATTTAAGGTTTAGAATGTAAACATCGTAATGGGTCGAATAAATATATGCACGAACCGGGTAACAGGTACGCGAAACATAAAAATTACGAACCCGTATTATGCACTATGAGTTAAATATGCTAATAACGAATTACGAACGATTTGGAACAAGTTTGGGGCTAATTGGATTAGTATTGGCCAAGTTATGTTCTAACATGTTAAAATGGCTTTGCTGGGAAAATGCAGCACAAAAAACAAACCAGTCTATGAAAATTGGCCTACACGACAGGTAGATGGGATAACCCACGCGTGACGCAAGGATGGTCGCGTCGCACGGAAGAAACTTCCTTCCTTCGTCGCATGACACAACGAAGGTTATCTTGCAAAAATTTTATGGTTCAAATATATTAAGTTGTGGGGTTCGTTTAACACGTTTGTATCTCGTATATACTAACTTAATGTATGATTAGTGTGTTTTAGGTACTATTAAGCAAACATCCGGACGAAGATCCAGTCATGAAACGAATGGAACACCAATCAAGACTTACGTTTCCATTTTGTTAATTGAAATATTTATGGTGAATTTGGTCTTTTGTTTAGCCTTGGTGTAATGAAACCAAAGCTTTAAATATTCTCGAACTGCAAATTTAGTAACTTTTATAATTTCTCAAATCAGAAATGTTAAATTATTGTGGATCTTACAAGTGGTATTCAGTGCTTAAGGTGAAAGATTGAATGTGTTCGGTTCAAGGCTTGATCAAGACATCCAGTAAGAATTAGTTATAAAACAAGTTTCAATATAATATATTAGGGAAGAAAAGGATTAAATGTGCATGGGAGGGGTGTATTTATACACCCGAACCTATGATTTGTACAAACATAAATGGTTAAGGCAAGTTATATACTTGGCCAAACTTAAAAAGAAAGATACACTGTGTGTAGAAACAAACGGTAAGGATAAATTCTCATATAGTAATGTGAGAATAATCAAATGAAAGGTTTATCAATTTATTGTAAATGTTTCAGATATGACGATGTCGGGTGGAAATATTGATGACACGGTACATTTAGTTACCAAATAGATAAGAGAAAAGATTTCTAAGGAAGTCAGAAAAGCCTAAGAGGCTAGACAACCCCAATTTATGGAGGGAGTACAAATCACAATCTTAGCAGCACTAGAAGATAGAATGAACGAATTGAGGGAGAGTCTTATCCAAGAGAAGGATAAAATTAAAGAAAGGAAAGCTTGTCCATATGACAAGTTCATGGCATGTAAACCTTCAATCTATAATGGGGAGGCAGATCCAATCGTTTGTCAAAGATGGATAAGTGACATGGAGGGTATCTTTGAACGAACTCATTGCGACACAAATGATTTCGTAGCTTACGGAACTGGCCAACTAAGAGGCTAAGCTAAAGATTTGTGGGATAACCTCAAGAATGAACAAGGGGTTGAGGCTACGCGAGCCATGAAATGGGAAAAGTTCAATGTACCTTTCTGCAAGCATCATAGTCCCAAACCCATGATCAACAAGATCAAGGAAGAGGTTCTGCAACGATGGCATAAAGGTGAAACGATCGAAAAGATCATAGGGACGTTCTCGACAAGTTAAAATATACTGGCGAGTTGGTGCAAACCGAAGAATAAAAGATATGTTACTACCACAATATGTTGAGTACGGAATATACGAAATTTATGACTCCCTCAAATTACAAGAATCTCACAGAAATTATTAATGACGCGTGAGAACATGAAATTGAGTTGAAGAAATAAGTTGAAAGGGGTGAGAGGAGGGGTTAGATGCAATCCCAAGCCCCATAAAGAAGCCAAAGACGACTGAGTCCCCAAAGAAAACAAATGTGAAAGGGGGTTCCTTGTAAAACCCAAACCTACTATGTATTAATTTAAGAAATGCATTATCAACTTACATTCAATGTCACACCCCGACCCGCAGCGGAATAAGAGTCGGGGCATAATTGGGTTATCACCAAAGCTCATGATGTTTACTAGAATGTTTCATATTTATTAAATTCAAATTACAACTTAAATATCCAAATCAAAATTCATATAATTACAAGGAAATTAAACTATGTAAACAATCCAAAGCTTAAACTGATTTATTCTTCTAGGCCTTCCTATGTGTTTCTTGCCTCAACTGGATCACCTGTATCATGTGTAAAACGGGGGATATTTTGGGTCAACAAAAGTTGGCGAGTGAACCTTGATAAAACATTGTTATTAATTTCTTGTTTTATTTAATATTGAAAATTTGTGCAATAATCACATGTGAGCAAACATATATAAATAACAAACACAAACCACTTTGAATGAGTATATGATATGAATGATGATGAATGTGAGATCAAGGCTCAATCAAACGGAGCCGATCGTATGAGGCACCTGATGCTCAACCCGTCTCCCACGGGGAACTGATGGGCCTAATGATATGCGTTCACTGAAAATGATATATCCAAACTACATATAATCCACACAACAATTGATACACATTTGGTCACGGATATGATGTATGCACAAGTGTTTAAGTATAATAAAGAATTAAACGACACATGATACACCCCAAAACATGATTAAAACGGGGAATTGGTAGAGATTCACTCACATTGGGTGCGTTCTTTGATGACGTTGGATGCGCACGAATTTTAGGATTTGATCGACGAGGGAAAAACTAACCTAAAATAATAACGAAATGATTCGGTAAATAAATGGATTTTATTTGAGTTTAATACTTTTAATTCTTAATCTTAATGGGATTTCTAGATTTGTTTTTGTGAGTTTAAGAACATTTTCTAACTTTAAAAATATTATTTTTAAGTATTTTTAAATAATTTTCTGATTAAATAAATTAATAAAAAGAAATAAAAAAATATTGACCTTTTGACCCTGTTGACCGTTGACCGGTCGGACTGTGTGTTTGTATGCGCTGAGTGAGGTTCGAACTCGGGACCTCTCGTATACGTGCACGCAGCTCTACCAACTGAGCTACGTGTCTAACCCGAAATATTCTCTGTTTTAATTATATTTATATACTAATTAATTTTTAACTTATTTGGGTTTTTATTAAAAACGATTTATATGGCCGAACCGGTTGCAGGGACCCGGAGTCGAACTCGGGTCCTTCGGTTCGAGTGCGCACAGCCCAACCAGTTGGGCTGTGTGTCTAATCTGTTTAACTTATGGATTTTATTACTCTTATTAACATTCGGTAACCTGATCTGATTAAGTTTTAAAAAATGTTGTTTTTAATTCTGAAAGTCGGTAACGTGTGCGATTCGAACCCGGGACGTGTGCATTGTTTGTGCATACAGTCCACCGCTGGACTGTGTGTTTAACCCGTTCGAATATCCGTTTTTAATTATACTTATACACATGTTCAGCTTCGTCTTCTTCGCTTAACATTTCAGAACAGTGAATTCCGACTGTTCTGTTTAATCGATCTTAACTTATATTTGATTGAATTTGAAAAGAGAAATGAGATAACATGTATACCAGAACGGCGAGTTTGCTTCAGGTTTTCCGGCAAAGACTCGTCGTCTCCGATCTGCGGATTCCGGCTGAGGGAAACTGTTTAATAGTTTTGATTACTGAATTGAGCAATTAGATTATAAATCGAAAGATAGCAAGAGAAATTTAGATGATTGTACCGTCTGAAGAAAATCGCGGTTTTCCGTTCAGTGATTCCGGCGAAATTGAACTTTCCGGCGACGTGCTAAAGCTTCGAGAGATTGTGCGATTTTGAGCGAAAAGGTTACCAGAGGTTTGGGTGGGTATTTATAGGGAAGAACAGGATGTATTGGGTCCGAATTTTGGTCTTGATTCGCGGTCAAAGTTTTTCCGGCGGTTACGACTGAAATTGAGGGCCGGCAACGGTTATGATTTGTGTCGATGATCGGTTATCGCGTTTTAGTCAAGAGAGAAATGGCCAAAATCGCGGATTGCTGGATTTTCCGGTGATTGCGAGTTCTGAGCGCGCAGTGATTCTCCGGTTTTGAATTCGGGTTTTATTTTAAGTATTATTTATTTCGGTATTTTCATAAAGAAGGCGTGTGGCGGAGCGGTGTGTTGTGTGTTTAGGTTTGTGGGTGACCCGGGTTCGAAACCCGGCGTCCCCATTTTATTTTTTTTCACACCATTTACTATTATTTATAAATTATCGTTTTTAAATTCTAATATATTTATTAATTATGTATCGTTAAAATTAATTTGAGCAATAAATACGCAACGCAAAATTATAATTGGATATTTGATTAATAAACGAAGCGGGTTTTGAAAACCCCGTTTTTCGACGAATGTTACAGTATCCCCTACTTTTAGAAATTTCGTCCTGAAATTTAAGTAGTAGTGGTAACAGGAAAAAGATGTGGGTATTTCTCGCGCATTGAGTCTTCACGTTCCCAAGTAAACTCAGGTCCTCGTTTTGACTCCCAACGTACCTTGACAATTGGAATACGACTTCGTCTTAAACGCTTCTCTCCGAAGTCTATGATTTCTACGGGTCTTTCAATGAAGTGCATAGATTCATCGATCTGAATGTCTTCTAGAGGAATATGGAGGTTTTCATCGGCGAGGCACTTCTTCAAGTTTGATACGTGGAATGTGGGATGAAAGGTAAGGCACTTGGAAACAAAAACAGCGATGTCCTTTTTCATGCCAGGCCACCAGTAGGTGTATCGTAGGTCTTGATACATCTTCTCGGCTCCTGGGTGTACAGAGTACCGTGATTTGTGCGCCTCATTCATAAGGAAATAATGAAGATTATCGCGATCGGGAATCCATATGCGATTTAAATAGTATAGGATACCGTCGGATTTGGTTTCGATTTTGAGTTCAGCCCCACATGACAGCTCATCGCGTACGTCATTTTCTGTTACAGAAACATGTTGAGCTGCTCGGATTCGATCTTTGATGTCAGTTATGATTTCCGAACATAGAAGACGAATGGAGTTCGCATAACCTTTTCGACTGAGTGCATCAGCCACCACGTTTGCCTTGCCAGGATGATACCGAATTTCACAGTCGTAGTCATTGAGGAGTTCGACCCATCTTCGTTGCCTCATATTCAACTCCTTTTGGTTGAAGATATGTTGGAGAGTTTTGTGGTCAGTGTATATTTCACATCTCCATATCTTGAGAGCGAACACAACGACTCCAAGTTCCAGGTCGTGGGTGGTGTAATTCTTCTCATGAACTTTGAGTTGCCTAGAAGCATAGGCTATCACTTTTCCTCTTTGCATTAATACACAGCCTAGCCCTTGCCCTGATGCGTCGCAATATACTACAAAGTCATCGCAACCCTCAGGGAGTGTGAGGATAGGTGCGTCACAAAGTTTTTGCTTTAGAGTTTGAAAGGCTTCTTCTTGTTTAGGTCCCCAGATGAAGGTTTTCCTTTATGAGTCAAAGTCGTGAGTGGTACAGCAATACGGGAGAAATTGGCAATGAAGCGGCGATAGTAACCAGCCAAACCAAGAAATGACCTTACTTCGGTAGGGGTACGTGGCGCTTGCCATTCCTGTACTGCCTTGATTTTTGAAGGGTCGACATGTATTCCCTTGTCATTAACGACATGTCCAAGGAATTGTACTTCTCTTAACCAGAATTCGCATTTTGAGAACTTAGCGTGGAGCTTTTCAGTCCTTAAGAGTGTAAGGATGAGTCGAAGGTGTCGTTCATGATCGGATTTAGACTTGGAGTAGATAAGGATGTCGTCGATGAAGAATATGACAAAACGGTCGAGGTAGGGCCTATTCATTAGATCCATGAAGACAGCGGGGGCGTTGGTTAAACCGAATGGCATGACCATGAATTCGTAATGACCATAACGAGTCCGGAAGGCGGTCTTTGGGACGTCTTCTTCATGTACTCTGAGTTGATGATAACCAGAACAAAGGTCGATTTTTGAAAAGCAGGTGGCGCCTTGAAGTTGGTCTAGGAGGTCATTGATGCGAGGTAGTGGGTAGCGATTCTTAACCGTTAACTTGTTGAGTTCTCTGTAGTCGATACACATGCGAAACGTTCCATCTTTCTTCTTCACAAAAAGAACATGTGTACCCCAAGGCGAGGAGCTAGGACGTATGAATTCTTTGTCAGTCAGTTCTTGCAGTTGACTGGCCAGCTCTTGCATTTCGGATGGGGCTAGCCTATAAGGAGATTTTGTGACTGGTGTAGCGCCAGGTACAAGATCGATGCGGAATTCGACTTCTCTCGCAGGAGGGAGTCCTGAGATGTCTTCGGGAAAGACTTGTGGGAATTCCTTCACCACCGGTATATCTTCGAGTTTCTTCTCCTTGTTTCCCTTTTTGACGACGTGAGTTAGGAATGCGACATAGTTCTTGCGGAGATATTTTCGGGCTTGAAGGCAGGACATTAATTTAAGTCCTTTCGAAGTGGTTTCCCCAAAGATACGTAGGGTCTGACCGTCTGCTAGAGGAATGCGAATGAACTTTTCGCGGCATACTACTTCAGCGTGATGCTGGCTGAGCCAGTCCATACCGATTATAATATCGAAACTTCCCAACTTCATAGGAATGAGGTCAACTGGAAAATCGTGATCGTTTAGAGTGAGGGTACAATTTCGTATAATAGAATTTAATGAAACGGGCTTTCCGTCAGCAACTTCCACCGTTAGAGATTCCATGAGATTATCACGAGTTTGGTTGAGGATAGGTTCGAATTCTAAGGACACAAAACTCTTATCCGCGCCAGTATCGAATAACATGGATGCATAACTACCATTGATGAGAAACGTACCGTTAACCACGTTGTTGTCAGCCCTAGCTTGGTTGGTATTGATGTTGAAAGCTCTTCCTCTGGCAGGTGGAGGAGCTTGGTTGGCTTGGTTTACTGGGTTTGCTTGGGCTTGAGCATGGATGATGTTCACCAAGTGTGGACATGTGTTCCTGAAATGGTTTGGGTCTCCACAGTTGTAACATGCTCGCATGGGTTGCATCATGGGGTAGTTGGGTTGGTAGTAGGATTGGGCTATATGTTGTGCAGCTGGTAGAAGTAAGGGTTGTTGTGCTTGACCCACTATCTGATGGTGGGTTTGGGTTGAGGGTTGATTGCGATTCATTCGTTGAAGTGTGCGACAAGTTTGAATGGTGTGACCCGCACGGCCACAGCTGGTGCAATGTTGGCAAGGAGTTTCGGGAGGGTGATGGTACTGACAACGGTTGCATTTTGGGTGTGGGCCAGTGTATGGCTTTTTAAATGGTGCAGCTGAGGGAGCAATTTGGGTGATTGGTGCGGCAGTGATAGGAGGGTTTGTTTGTGTGACGGCAAAATTTCTGCTGTTTCGTTTCCTCTTACCAGCAAACTTCGAAGAGGAGACGGAATGGTTTGGAGTTTGGGCCTCAACGGGGGCTTTCTTTTTCTCATCCTTGAATTTGCCGTTTCGGATGCGATTCTCGGTGAGTTCTATGGCTAATTCCATTGTGGCTTCAAGTGTTGCAGGCGAGGTGCTTAAAACCGAATCTTGGATTTTCGAGGGGAGGCCTCGAATGTAGTGTTCGACTAAGCGGTACAGTGAGGTGAACAAGTTGGGGATCATTTGGTTCAGTTCGAGAAATCTCTTGTTGTAGGAGGTGTGATCTCCCT
Organism: Scalesia atractyloides; assembly: GCA_947069175.1. Lineage (NCBI taxonomy): Eukaryota > Viridiplantae > Streptophyta > Magnoliopsida > Asterales > Asteraceae > Scalesia > Scalesia atractyloides. Next base: position 80,969,536 of record CAMTDV010000020.1, on the reverse strand, counting down.
CCTTTTGTTTCAACGAGTGGAATTCATCTTCCAACTTTTTTATTTCGCTTCTTGGACAGAAGCGCCTTGTCATGAGTTCCCTTAACTCTTCCCATGTTAAGGCCATGGCATCTTCGACTCCTCGCTTACCCTTTTCTGCGTTCCACCAGGTAAGGGCTACCCCAAACAGTCTCCCAGTTGCGTAACGTACCTTGCGCTCCTCGGGACAATCGCAATTGAGGAAAGTGATCTCCATTTCTTCAAACTAGTGAAGGAGGGCAGTAACACCTTCGGTCCCTTCATACTTTGGGGGATCGCAAGATTTGAAGTGTTTGTAGGAGCACTTTTTGGAGGGAGGGTTGGCGATGCTCTGGTCTTCTTGATTGGGAGGGTTGATGGGATTTGCGGTGAGAGCTTGTTGAACTTGAATCACGATGTCAGGAAGCACCGCGGCCATTTGTTTGGCAATTTGAGTAGCCAAGCGTTCATTGGATCTTCCTGACTTTCTACCTCCACGTAGTTGCCTAGCCGACATCTACAGGATCATACATAGGAAGATTGTAAGTTTAAGAAGTTTCTAGGTGTCATGTGTCGTTAAAAGAATAAAAATAACATAACTAACAATAATGCAACTACATCCATAGGATGTCTTGGGTTTGCTCATGTTTGGGCCTCCAATGTCCCCCATATCATCGCCTGTATAGTAATGTGGGCCCCCATGACTATTGGGCTTGGTAGGATTCACATTGGTGTTGGCGGATTAACACTCGCATCACCCGAATGAAAACGTGAAATATGATTGCGAGATGTATGGTAGGAGGGTGTCCAGGTGTATACACAATGACAACTCAAAGTGGGGTTAGCTCACACGACGTTTGGTATAGCATGCTTTGGCCTAATAGGTCCTTCGTACTCTCATCGTTAGTCCCCAGGTAGGCAAACTGGTCCTTTATTTTGGATTTATACGAATGCCAAGCCTAGACAGGACGTTCCGACTAACGGTACTCGTACCCTTCCAGTTACTACATGCCCGTCATGAGAACTCACTTTGATGTGATTTGAAAATACAAAAATCATTGCAAAAATCATGGGAATTGTGAGGTGTGTGCTCTCATGGATATGATATGTTATGAGGATATGATTTATGATGAGCATTGTATAATAACATGTATTTGTGAGCATGCTTGCATAACATTGAGTGTAACAATAAACTTAAAGCATATAAACATCATGAATTTTGTATGTAACGCACAAACAATTTAAAATTTTAATCAACTATAGTATAGGCTCTAAGGGTCTAATAACCTATCCTATATCCCTATAGTCATGGCTCTGATACCAATCTGTCACACCCCGACCCGCAGCGGAATAAGAGTCGGGGCATAATTGGGTTATCACCAAAGCTCATGATGTTTACTAAATGTTTCATATTTATTAAATTCAAATTACAACTTAAATATCCAAATCAAAATTCATACAATTACAAGGAAATGAAACTATGTAAACAATCCAAAGCTTAAACTGATTTATTCTTCTAGGCCTTCCTATGTGTTTCTTGCCTCAACTGGATCACCTGTATCATGTGTAAAACGGGGGATATTTTGGGTCAACAAAAGTTGGCGAGTGAACCTTGATAAAACATTGTTATTAATTTCTTGTTTTATTTAATATTGAAAATTTGTGCAATAATCACATGTGAGCAAACATATATAAATAACAAACACAAACCACTTTGAATGAGTATATATTATGAATGATGATGAATGTGAGATCAAGGCTCAATCAAACGGAGCCGATCGTATGAGGCACCTGATGCTCAACCCGTCTCCCACGGGGAACTGATGGGCCTAATGATATGCGTGCACTGAAAATGATAAATCCAAACTACATATGAATGATGATGAATGTGAGATCAAGGCTCAATCAAACGGAGCCGATCGTACGAGGCACCTGATGCTTAACCCGTCTCCCACGGGGAACTGATGGGCATAATGATATGCGTGCACTGAAAATGATAAATCCAAACTACATATAATCCACACAACAATTGATACATATTTGGTCACGGATATGATGTATGCACAAGTGTTTAAGTATAATAAAGAATTAAACGACACATGATACACCCCAAAACATGATTAAAACGGGGAACTGGTAGAGATTCACTCACATTGGGTGCGTTCTTTGATGACGTTGGATGCGCACGAATTTTAGGATTTGATCGACGAGGGAAAAACTAACCTAAAATAGTAACGAAATGATTCGGTAAATAAATGGATTTTATTTGAGTTTAATACTTTTAATTCTTAATCTTAATGGGATTTCTAGATTTGTTTTTGTGAGTTTAAGGACATTTTCTAACTTTAAAAATATTATTTTTAAGTATTTTTAAATAATTTTCTGATTAAATAAATTAATAAAAAGAATTAAAAATATTGACTTTTTGACCCTGTTGACCGTTGACCGTTGACCGTTGACCGGTCGGACTGTGTGTTTGTATGCGCTGAGTGAGGTTCGAACTCGGGACCTCTCGTATACGTGCACGCAGCTCTACCAACTGAGCTACGTGTCTAACCCAAAATATTCTCTGATTTAATTTATTTATATACTAATTAATTTTTAACTTATTTGGGTTTTTATTAAAAACGATTTATATGGCCGAACCGGTTGCAGGGACCCGGAGTCGAACTCGGGTCCTTCGGTTCGAGTGCGCACAGCCCAACCAGTTGGGCTGTGTGTCTAATCTGTTTAACTTATGGATTTTATTACTCTTATTAACATTCGGTGACCTGATCTGATTAAGTTTTAAAAAATGTTGGTTTTAATTCTGAAAGTCGGTAAAGTGTGCGATTCGAACACGGGACGTGTGCATTGTTTGTGCACACAGTCCACCGCTGGACTGTGTGTCTAACCCGTTCGAATATCCGTTTTTAATTATACTTATACACATGTTCAACTTCGTCTTCTTCGCTTAACATTTCAGAACAGTGAATTCCGACTGTTCTGTTTAATCGATCTTAACTTATATTTGATTGAATTTGAAAGAGAAATGAGATGACATGGTATACCAGAACGGCGAGTTTGCTTCAGGTTTTCCGGCAAAGACTCGTCGTCTCCGATCTGCGGATTCCAGCTGAGGGAAACTGTTTAACAGTTTTGATTACTGAATTGAGCAATTAGATTATAAATCGAAAGATAGCAAGAGAAATTTAGAGATGATTGTACTGTCTGAAGAAAATCGCGGTTTTCCGTTCAGTGATTCCGGCGAAATTGAACTTTCCGGCGACGTGCTAAAGCTTCGAGAGATTGTGCGATTTTGAGCGAAAAGGTTACCAGAGGTTTGGGTGGGTATTTATAGGGAAGAACAGGATGTATTGGGTCCGAATTTTGGTCTTGATTCGCGGTCAAAGTTTTTCCGGCGGTTACGACTGAAATTGAGGGCCGGCAACGGTTATGATTTGTGTCGATGATCGGTTATCGCGTATTAGTCAAGAGAGAAATGGCCAAAATCGCGGATTGCCGGATTTTCCGGTGATTGCAAGTTCTGAGCGCGCGGTGATTCTCCGGTTTTGAATTCGAGTTTTATTTTAAGTATTATTTATTTCGGTATTTTCATAAAGAAGGCGTGTGGCGGAGCGGTGTGTTGTGTGTTTAGGTTTGTGGGTGACCCGGGTTTGAAACCCGGTGTCCCCATTTTATTTTTTTTCACACCATTTACTATTATTTATAAATTATGGTTTTTAAATTCTAATATATTTATTAATTATGTATCGTTAAAAATTAATTTGTGCAATAAATACGAAACGCAAAATTATAATTGGATATTTGATTAATAAACGAAACGGGTTTTGAAAACCCGTTTTTCGACGAATGTTACATTCAAATACCAAATTTTTGAAATTTTAAGATATTTAAAGGTATAAACCTTAAGAAATTTCAACTACAATTATTACATCAAATTAACAAAACAAAACGGAAGCCTGAAATTTAGAAATGTTTGGTTCTTCATCACGACTTGATCTTCATCCATGAATGCTTATGATCTCCTCTTTCTAAAAGTTTACAACTTGTTAGTAATGTTCTGGAGAAGAAACAAAACACAATATAACTAATTAAATAAAAATTGAACTTCAGAAAAATTGAAGTTTTTATGGTGGCGTCGGCGACGGTAACTTGCCACGTCGGCGACGGTAACTTGCCACGTCGGCAATGCCGTTTCTATTGTTGCGTCGGAGCTATTCTGCCGTAGGCAGTAGTTTAAGTCATCGGACAAGCTTATTGCATCGGCGACGACCCAAATAGGCGTCGGCAACGCTGCTTTCTGCAGCACTTTTACTGCTGTATTATTTTACTTGTTCGTTTGACACGTTTCAAGTTTCGTATAATAAACTATGACTCGAGACTTGCAGAAAACGTCCGTAAAATATTATTTGTTTTCATTTTTGAAGTTCCCTTATTGCGAGTATTTATGCTACTTGATTCTAAGTTCATAATTTTATTAGTGTTGACCCGTTTGCACATTTTGGAAAATTAAATTATTAAACCACATCCTTTTATAAGAATCGTCATTTTATGATTGCACCCCATATCTCGGTGTAACACCTCGTAAAATTCGCGTTCGGTAATATACCGACATGTGTACGAACCCTCGGATCATACCTCAATGAGTTAGCCACTCAAACATGTTCAAAATCATAAAATTTTCATAAACTGAACCGTAACTTACGGAAACGTAACTAACGGTCAAGGACCGTAAGTTACTGTCTATCCTGCTGTTTTGATTTAAGCGGACCGTAAGCTACGGTCTGGCGACCGTAGCCTACGACGAGACCCTGAAACCTTTATTTTTCAATATATTAACTTTCAGCAAATGACCCAAAGGCCCCTAGACTTCATTATTTTCGTGTTTCTTGTTTAAACAAGTTGTTTCTCTACCCGAACAACTTTCAATTGACGGGATGTCTCTTGATTTAGTATCCTTGAGTATTCCGCTTCTTCACCGAACCTTTAATTTTAATAATTTGGGTAATTTAACCCATGAAATCATAAGTATTCGTAGCTATCACGTTTTAAGCTAATAAACACTTATAAGTCACAAAAACACATAGTCTAACACATATTGATGTTCGGTTATTCATACTCTTCTTCAATGCATCACGTTTTGAAAGAAAAGAACTAGTTGTGTCATTATGTCATTGAATATAAGTCAAGGGACAATTCATGACATTTAACAAAACTATTATTAAGGGACTAAATGTGTCAAAACCCAAAATTCTGTCAAGGTGCCACCTAGCCTGCAAATTGCCACACTCTTGTAGCTCTTGACACCTTATTAGACACTTGTAAAGATCCTACAACACCTCTAACACCTGGCTTCATCCTCACACACCCTCTTGCACTATAAATAACCCACTTAGTTCACTCCATTCCTTGCTCATTTCCTTTTCTCCTCTCTATTACACTCTTGGAAGTTCCTGGTCATTTAGGAGCTTCCCTTTGAGTTCTAAAGTTTTTCTTGGATCACTTGTAAGTGTTCCATCTCTGCTCTTTTGTTTTTATAGGCTTTTAATAGCCAAAAGTCAAGCATTTTTGACAAATGCCTTGACTTTCAGTTAAGACCATTATGGTCTAGCCATTGTTCGAAATGAACATGGCTAAGTGATCATAATTAGGAAGGTATTAATCCCTTAAAAGTTTATGTTTTAAAAAGTCAAACGGGTCAGATTTTATAAAAATTATAATCTAAGTTTATACATGTTATAAATATGTTTTTGATACTTAAACAAGTTGGTAATAATTATTAGAACATGTGGGAACATGTTCGGCTCGTCAATTCCAGTCCTAGGGCCGGTTCGCTACCGAACATCAAACTTTGACGAAAATGCCCTTTTTACATAAAACAAGGTTTTAATCAACAATGACCTTCCAAATGAATTACCTAATGATATGTTAATATAAGTAACATATTATGATGTTATTATTCTGATCATAAACTATTTTTAATATAATATCGTAAATTATATTTCTAAAAGACCAAAATGCCCTTTCCGTGCATAATTTGGTCCTAAACCATAAATCACACTTATGTGTGATATCCTACTGATCATATAACATAAATTAAATATTTTCCAAAATGTTTATGATCATAACATCATAATATATGCAAGTTCCCTTTTTACGTCATATAATGGTCAAAACGCCTTATAAGGCGTAATTTCATTTTAAAACCTCAACGGTCATATAAGTTAATATCCTACTGATATTACAACTTTTTTAAAGTATAATGGCATATAGAACTTGTTCATAACTCATCCGGTTACCCAATAGCACTTATATGTGTACAGTTGAGTATATGTAACTAGTTTACAAAAATTAACCGAAACCAGTTTAACCTTATCATTTTAATCTCAAATTCCAGAATGTTAGTTGTTTACCCATGACATACAAGTCTTAAGTACTTGTTGGGTTTAAACTACATTCTATCCGGTCATCACTTAATCTAGCGTATTGTACCGTTTCGATCCTTTAAGCTAATCGGTCTAAGTCTATGACTTAAATAGGACAGTTAGCATTCTAATTGGTTAGCTTATGCCGTTATTCTAGACTAAAGCCTTACTATTAAATGCTATCTGCACTTATCTAATTGATTAAACGGCTGAGTTAATATAAACTTGCATTTAATCATGTGCTAACTCAGGTATATACTCTTAACTTATTTTCCCTATACGGGCTTGGGTTACGGTAAATTATTACCGCTTGGTCGGAAATGGGATCAATCGAATGCCGGATTGTCGCTAGTAAATCCGCATATTCCATTTTGATCAGTTTTGTTTGATAACTTAAACATTGGGGGTTAACGACCGTGTCCTGGATATCCTCAGCCCATTTAAGTTACTAATGGCCACGACAAAAGCACGGGGTGTAGGCATACACCTGACAGATGCGAATGCTAAAATATTTTTACCCACAAGTTAGGGATAACTCCTTCGTGGGTTCATAAGTGGTGTGTCAGTTAATCATGTCTCGGTCTCTGTACTGGGCCCCATATGTATTGACAAATATGTGAATCTGTATACAAGGTTAAAAGCTTAAGTTTCCCAAGTTATAAAAGATTTTATGTGCCCTGTGTACTTAAATCAATTTTTGAAATGTTTTCAAAATGAGTCAGTTGATTGTATTTACCAGCGAAAGCTGGCGTATTTTCAAAAGACTAAGTTGCAGGTACAATACGAAATAGGCTGGAAGCTGCTTGGTATTGATATAAGAGAATCTTGCAAATCCTTAAATCTACCTAAAGTCTGTTGTTCAACTTTTGTATATTTTACGATCCGCCTGTGGATCTTTAGTTACAAACCGTGTGTATATTATTTTCGTACTTTGAACATTTTGGTTTGTAATAGCAATTTAAACTCCAAGACTTCCGCTATGCTGTGTTAATTGACTATGATGATATCAACTTACGACACGATATTCCTCACTCGGGCCCACCGAGGTTTGGTTGGAGATATGGGGTGTGACACTCGGGGTAATTTTCTTGTGTTTTACGTATCTGTTATCCGGTACGCAACCACGCTTATTCGAGCCGTTCAACTTTAAACATTGAACTTACTTATTCCAAATTCTTTCTTTTTCTCTTTTTTTGTACGAATTCTCTATTATTTAACTACGACTCTTTCTCCGAATAATTTGACTTATAGTCCGAGTTCCCATTACACGGTTTACGCTTATATTTTGATTTTACCCTTTTTACCGGGTTTAGACCCAAGTGGTTGTTCACACACCCATCCAAGTATATATCACGACCTAGTTTTGACCCGTTTAGTTGCCATAGCGAAATCCCTCACTTATATTCAACCAAACCTTTGTTCTTTTCATCACTATCACAGTTCATTCGTGTGAAATCCATCTCTTTGAATAACCATATTTCACAAGTATCGTATCAACAAGCCAACCTATGATATGTTTATACAAAGCAATAAGAAAATTCTACGAAGCATAAGCCATGTACCTTAAAGCTTTCCCTTCAAGTGAGAGTCCGCACCTGCCTGACTTCCCGACGCCTCACTTGTGTTGCCTAAAAAGTACAAGCCGAATGTCATTGCAACCTCTCGAACTTAGGCGTGTAAATTTGCCAAACACGCTATCTCATGATTTCATCAACATTTTGCGTTCATTAGTTAAAGTTGGCGATCTCATTTAGGCGTTTCATCAGACATCTCATGTTCATACATTTTAGTTTGCCATTTTGATTAAACTAAACCTTTGGCTAACCAAGAATTTCAACTTCTTAAACTCAATTGCTCATTTTCAATTTATATTAATGTGTAATTTCAACAAAATTCAGATCATTATGTCAATTGTTTCAGTTTATCAACTTCATAAGCATAAATTAACTATCATAACTTATGCATTCCACATCTTTTACTAGAACCCATTTCCTCATAGTAACACCAAAAACCTAATTCACTTTGTTTATGCATAATTCTTCTGAATTTGGGCAAGTGTGATGTTTCTAGGCATCTATACACCCTTAATTTACTATAACATCTAAGATCATTCAAGAATTGAGATTTCATAGAATTCATCATAGCTCTCTATCCACCAAAATTCATATTTCAACACACCTTAAGATCCTCTTAGCTTGGTGATTAAGAATCTTGATTCATGCAAGAGATCCAGCAGATTCTTGCCTCTCAATTTAAGGGTTTTGGTGACCTTTTAGGTGGGGATATGTTTGCTCCCGTTTTCTTCTGGTTGTTCACCCAACACACAAATGTGTGTTTCTGTATATATATATATATTTTATAAAACATAGTTCTCTTATTGACCATTTTGGTCCTTCATGTTTTGTTCATGATCAAGAGGATCCTAATTTATGATTTTTATTAGTTAACAACTTATCACCCGAGTTGCAAAATATGTGGTCGTGCCCATCGGGGGGAGTGCTACTACAAAAATAAGCCATGTGTTATATGCGGGAAGACGTGACATGAGATTTCAAACTGCCCTGGTAAAGTGTTAGTGTCTTACAAATGCTACCAACCGGGTGACAAGAAATTCGAGTGCCCGGAATTGGTTGGAAAGAAGGATGTAGCCGACATCGTGGGCAAGATCTTTCAAAATAACCGACGCCGAGGCAAAGACTGAACCCGATGTGGTCACAGGTGCTTTTACACAATAAATTTAATTCCCACTCATGTTTTATTTGATACGAAATCTTTTGTTTCACATGGATTTATTTAACATCGATCATTTATATTAACAAAGCTACCTATCCCTTTAGAAGTAGAGGTAGGTAATAACAAAAGTTTCATTTTTTGTTATGTGTGCCGAGATTGCAAAATTAACATTCAGGGTGAAGATTGACCCAATTAATTTAATACCCATGTCTACGGGGGAATTCCAAGTGGTGGTTGGGATAGATTGGTTGTCCCGCTACCTCGCCAACGTGATTTGCTTCCGTAAGGAGATACAACTAACATCTCCAAGCAGAAGGCATGTCATCATTTATGGGGAAAATAGTTGCAACCCCATAGTAAGCTCAATAATGGAAGCTTGTGGGATCCTTCACATGGGTGCAAGTCTTATTTGACTTATCTACAAGATTCGGAAAAAGAGTCGCCAAAGATTGAGGACGTACCCATCATACGAGAATTTGAAGACGAATTTCTGAAAGACTTACCGGGGATACCATCCAAGCTTGAGGTGGAGTTTGGGATTGAACTAGTCCCGGTGCGAAACCGATGGCAGGGCACCATATAGGTTAGCACCATCGAAACATCAAGAATTATTGTCCCAATTGCAAGACTTGCTTGACAAGGGGTTTATCCAACCAAGTGTCTCTCCGTGTGGAGTACTGTTATTGTTCGTGAAGAAGGACGGAAGTATACGCATGTGTATAGATTACCGCGAGCTAAACAAGCTTACGTAAAGAACAGATATCCACTTTCGAGGATCGATGATTTTTTTGAGCAACTGCAGGGCGCGAGCTGGTTTTCGAAAATCGACCAAAGGTTAGGCTATCATCAGTTGACGGTGAAAGAGGAAGGCTTGCCAAAAACGGCTTTCCGTACACGATTCAGGCATTATGAGTTCCTCGTGATGTCCTTCGAGCTAACGAATGCACCTGCGACTTTCATGGATCTTATGAACCGGGTTTCAAACCAATGCTAGACAAATCAGTGATAATGTTCATCAATGATATACTTGTTTACTCAAGGAGCGGGGCGGATGATACTCGTCATTTGCAAGAAGTATTGGAGACATTGAAACGAGAACAGCTTTACACTAAATTCTTGAAGAGCGCGTTTTGGCTTCGAGAAGTCCAATTTGTTGGACACATCATAAGTGTTGATGGAATATTAGTAGATCCGTCCAAAATCGAAGCATTGTCAAAATGGAACCCTTCGAAGAATCCATCAGCGATTTAGAAGCTTTTTGGGGCTTGCAGGTTATTATAGGAGATTCATCCAAGAGTTCTCCAAAATTGCGTCACCATTGAACAAGTTAACCCGCAAGGATGAGAAATTCATTTGGAAGGATGAAAATGAAAGCCATTTAAAATGCAAAAAGAAAAGTTGACTTGTGCACCGGTGTTGACTTTACCGGATGGAACCAAAGACATGGTTGTGTAATTTGATGTGTCTCAGCTCAGTCTTGGATGCGTACTTATGCAAAGAGGCAAAGTAATTGCTTATGCTTCAATACAATTGAAACTAAACGAAATACCTGACTCATGACCTTAAGTTGGCGGCGGTAGTATTTGCCTTAAAAATCTAGAGGCATTATTTGTCTGGAGTGAAGTGCACTATCGTCACCGACCATAAAAGCCGAAACTACTTCATTGACCAGATAGACTTGAACATGAGATAAAGATATTGGCTAGAAAGGTAAACGATTATGATTGTGAAATCCATTATCACCTGGGAAAGGGAAATGTAGTAGCAGATGCCCTTAGCCGAAAGGAAGGATACACTCCCATCCGAGTACGATCAAAGCAATTGGTGATAATTTCAGGTTTATTTGAATGAATCTGAGAAGCCCGGATTGAAACAATAAAAGAAAGAAAAGAATGTGTGAAGGGTTTAGTGAAAGATATTGTGGAAGGTGACAACGGGTGAAATCCCGGTTCGGTAGGATTTGGGTTCCAAACACGTGTAGTGTTAAGGATCTCCTGCTTAACGAGACTCATAAAGCACGTTATTTGATTCACCTAGGGGCGACCAAGATGTACAGGGACTTGAAACAAAATTATTGGTGGCCTGAAATGAAAAGAGATGTGGCAAAGTATGTCAAAAAATGCTTAACTTGTTTACAAGTAAAAGAAGAGCATCAAAAGCCTTATGGCAAGCTTCAACCATTAGACATACTTGTTTGGAAATGAGAACATATTACTATGGACCTATTAACCAAATTGCTGAGAACGACTCAGGATTTTGACGCCATATAGGTGGTCATGGATAAATTGACTAAAAGCGCTCACTTTATTCCTATTCGCAAAATTTATACATCTGAAAAGTTGTCAGGGGTGTATATAAACAAGATTGTGGCACGCCATGGAGTCCCAGTATCAATCGTGTCCGACAGGGATACCGAGTTTACTTTAAACTTTTGGCGTGATAACAACAGATGGGTACAAAATTGTTGATCAGTATGGCATATCACCCATAAACAGACGGGCAAAGTGAACGGATGATTCAAACATTGGAAGACATGCTCTGAGCTTGCATCATAGACTTCGGTGGTAGTTTGGATGCTTACTTAGCGTTGGTGGAATTTTCATACAACAACAGTTACCTTTCAAGCTTTAGCATGGCCTCGTAAGAGATGCTTAATGGTCAAAAATGTTGAATCCTAGTATGTTGGGGTGAGGTGGGTCCTCGAGAACTCGGCCAAAAAGATGTGGTTAAAGCCATAAACAAAAAGATTGACTTGGTGCGAGCCCATTTAAAAGCGGCTAAAGATTGACAAAAGTTATATGCGGATAAAAGAGGAAGGCCTATTGAATTTCAAATAGGGGATAAAGTGTTGTTGAAGCTATCTCATTGGAAGGGAACGTCCGTTTTAGAAAGGATGGAAATTGAGCCGAGGGTTTATCGGGTCGTTCAAGATTGGGCAAAGTTGCTTACCACCTTGAATTGCCGGAGGAATTAAGTGGGATTCAAAACACATTTATGTGTTGCACCTCTGATAGTGTTTGCTAGACGAGACAGCTTACATGCCCCTTGATGGCATTGAGGTTGACACTAAGCTCAACTATGTGATGAAACCCATTAAATTTCTCGATCGAAAGGTCAAGGACTTAAGAAATAAGAAGTTGTGTCAAGTCAAGATAAAGTGGGAACACTAGAAGGGGAAGACACATGGGAATCTAAGGAAGAGATGATGCGACTCTGCCATACCTTTTGGGTATGGATACATGTTTGGGGGACGAAACCATGTTTAAAGGAGGGGTGGGCTTGTAACACCTCAAAAATATCAGACTATATATATATAAGGATATAAATGTATATATATATATACATATGTATAATTGGTTAATATTATAAGTGTAGTAACTAGGATAAATGAACCTAAGTTAAAATACATGTGAAATTATGATATAAGAATAGGCTAGGGCCTTATATAAATAAAAACCCAAAAATGAGGGACCAAAGTGGGATAATTGGAAAGTTAACGTATTAAAAAAAGTAGAATAAAACAAGCACATACGCATACGTGTGTGTGTCGACCAGAGAAGAGAAAGAAGGGGAAACCCTTCTTAAAACCAAAATCCACAAATTGGAAGACAATTTGGATTCTAAATTGGTGCATGAACTCAAATTAGCAATCATCCATACATAACTAACATAAGGTATGTTGTAATTTTCGTCTTAGGTGATCATTGATATATATGAACTTGAATGATTGAGTTCTTGAGAAATTGTTGATGGTGTGACCTAAGGGAGGTGTTATATATACCTTAGGCCACAATCCTTGCTAAAATTGTAAATGATTTTAGAAGGGCCAAATGATAGGGTGATGATGTTAGTGAATGAGGAAGTGGGTTTGATTAGAAATTAGAAATCCATGAACTTAAGGTAGTTAGATTGTGTTGTTTAACATGTGATAGTCTAAAAATTCTAGTTCTAATATGTTTATAATGAACACACCTACTTGCTAAGTTGAGTTCACATGGTTAGAAGTTGCTAAATTGAAATAATATAACTAGCTAAAACTTGTGTACACAAGGTGTTTGATGAATCACCTAAATGAGTTATTAAATGTTAATAACGAATGAAAAATGATAACAAGAACCTATGATTGATTTCTTTTTTGGAAAGTTTACATGCCAAGGATGTGGACATTGAGGTTCTAATGATAACGGGGTTGCACTCTTTAGGCAATTCGAGTGGAACTTTAAACGGTTAAACCGGGGTGGACACACGATTGTAGGGAAAGCTTTAAGGTACGTGGCTATATGCTTTGTTAGTTTTCTTTATTAGTATTTACGATTGATTCAATTGAATGATTATGAACGAGATATAGGTGAGTTTGGTTTGCTCATAAGTGATAGTATTCACACAAACAAACTAAATGAGTCAATATAAAGTGAAACACAAACCGGGTAACGGGAGCGTAAATAGTAATTTTTGTAAAAGCCTGGAAATAGGGTGAATTAAAGTTAAAGCGCAAACCGGGTAACGTAAGTGCGGAGTTCAAAATAATGAACCCGACTAAGGGGTTGTAGTCGGAAACGGATAAAGTATATGAAGGAATGTGAATGATTCAAGTCTAAGCACTTGACATCAACAGGTCAAATAAATGTTCACGCAAACCAAGTATTGGCAGCGTAGGGCACGAGGATAATAAGCTCGGGTAATGGGCATAGTCGTGGAAAAATAATTCTATGAAAAATTTCGGATGATTTAAGTTTTAGAAATCAAAAATTATAAATCCAGGTTATGGACTATGAGTTAAATATGTTAATAAACGAATTACGAACAATTTGGAACAAGTTTGGGGCTAATCGGGTTAGTATTGGACCAGTTATGTTGTAAAATGTTAAAATGGCTTTGCTGGAATTCCAGCACCGAAAACAAAACATTTTGTGAAAATTGGCCTATTGCGTTGCGCGACAAGCAGATGGGATAACTTCCACGTGACACGAAAGGGTTATATCTGGCAAAAATTTTATGGTTCAAATATTTTAAGTTGTTGGGTTCGTTTAACACGTTTCTGTCACGTATATACTAACGTAATGTATGATTAACATGTTTTAGGTACTACTAAGCAAACATCTAGACTAAGATCAAGTCATGAGACGAAGCGAACACCAATAAAGACTTACGTTTCCGTTTTGTTAACTCAAATATTTATGTTGAATTTGATCTTTTGTTTAGACTTGGTGTAACGAACAAATCTGTAAATATTGTTGAATTGCAAATTTAGTAACTTTTATAATTTCCCAAATCATGAATGTTTAATTGTTACGGGTATTACATATACAATCTCGAGCGACCCTTAAAAGTTTTTGACATTGACCCCCTGAAATTTTGAAACCAACCCTAAGAAATAATACAGACATAATTGTATAAGTCTATAATATACTAATTAACAAATATACACAATTAATCCAATGTTATAAAATTAAAGATACAAGTCCATTTTAAACTAAACCCATTAACTAGTAAACCCAAATACTTAATCGTATTTTAATCAATTAAGCTCATCCATTTTAAACAATTAAAGGCTAACCTAATAAAAAATCAGAGAGCGACATTTTTTATTAACGGCCCATCCGCAAGTCGTCTTTTCAAACTAAAAACTTAATCGATGATCCTGTCCTGACGTTTACTGTCATCGGTTTTAGGGGTGTGCATAGACCAGATTTGGTCCTTAACCGGACCAACAACATGGGTTTTATAAAGTGTTTGGCTTACCGTTTTTTACATTGGGTTCGATTTGGTTTCGGCTTTTTCCAGCTTTGCCACTTGGGGTTGACGAATTTGTTGTTATATGTTTTCATTATATAACCTGATCCAACTCGCACTAACCAGAAAATATTAATGTTTAGCAATAGGCAATTTACATTCAAATAATTCTGATATCCATGAAGAAAATTCGGTCCAGCATGCCTATATTGAGACCTTGTAACATTTGAATATTTTATCTCTTGAATAGAAGAAAAATACATACCAATAAACTATTAGGTCATAGATACATTACCTAGTATCTGGGCCGGCCCTAAAAATTCGTGTCCCTTTTCGAGCTCGAAAAAAAGTTACCCTTATGCCTTCATGAAATTGGGTTTTTTGGCTCACTAAATGTCTAAATCTAATGTCAATGGGCTAATAATTAATCTAAACCATAAAAAATAGTTTTGTAAGTAGGCATATGTTGATGTTTGTATGGGTATACCCTGTTAATTAAATTTTTTTTATATACATATTGGATTTTTTTTAAATAATAGGGCTCTGGCCGGTGGTCCTCCCCGCCCACCCTTAGGGCCGCCATGTGTATAATAGATATTATAAATTCAGGGTTGGCACTGAGAATTCATATACCCTATTCAAGCTCAAAAAACGTGCACTTATACCTTAACGAAATTGGGTGTTGAACTCACTAAAGATTTAAATCTAATGCCAATGGGCTAATAACTAATATAAACTATAAAATTAGTTTTATAAGTGGGCCTATGTTGGTGTTTGTATTAGAGATGGGCATAATAACCGGTTCCAAACCCGACCCGGTGGAACCGACCTGGAACCGGTTCCGGTTCCTACCCGGCTAATAGTAGAAACCGGTTCCGGGTTCAAAAACCCCGTAGGTTCCAACCCGGTTCCACATTTTATAAATAAAATCGGTTCGTACCCGGTTCCTACCCGGACCCGGTGCGTACCCGGAACCGGTTGGTATTACAAAAAACCCGATATGCCCATCTCTACCGTTAACTTACACCTACAAGATATATACCATCACAACCTCGTCGTTGAACGCCATTTTAATTGTGGAAGTTTGAAAGTGTAAGTTATTGATATTGGGATGCAAGGAGGCAAGAAGGCAAGGAATTTACAATCGGTTTCTAATAGTTTTGCAGCTTTTTTCATTATATTGACCGAATGAATAGGTTTCTAATAGTCTTTGCAGTCTTTTCCATTTAATTGTAACATTAGGAACCGGTTCTTCTAAGGAACTGGAACCGGTTCCAACCCGACCCGAACCAGGTACACTCGGTTCTAGTTTTAATGGTTAAAACCCGGGTAGGAACCGGACCCGGTTACAACAAGAACCGGTTCCATTGACACACATTCAGGAACCGGTTCCGGGTATAAAAAGGAACCGATTATGCCTATCTCTAGTTTGTATAGGCATACCTTATTAATTTATTTATGTTACATATACATATCGAAGTTTTTAAAAAAAATAACGTGCCCTTCGAAATATTAAGCTGTGATCGGTAGTTCTCCACACCCACATTTAGGGCTAGCCATGCCTAGTATGTTCTCACTCAATCATAAGATGTATATATATTTGTCTAATCTGTATTATTAAAGTTAATTTTTGATGCGTACGTCCTACGTTTTAGAATATACACGTTAGTACGTTACCTCTCATTTATTATATTTGAATGGTAATTTAATAAATAATTAAGTATTTATTTTCTAACTTGTACGATCAATGACCAAATCCATTCTTAGTATATTACATTAACTTTTAATCATTCTTACACGTTACCAAACTTATTTATAATTTGTAAATATTATATTATTAAAACAGGGTGAGGTTCATGTAAAAGTGATTTTTTTTAGAAATGTAAGAAAACAGAGAAATTGAAATGTGAACATCATGTTTTGCACGTAGGCACAATGTTTTAGGTTGTTTTGGCAATAAAAACACCAAACATAACAATTTAAACAACAATGCAACGTATTATGGGCGTGTAATTTAGAACACAGCTAAAACACACTACTTAACACTTAAAACACACTACTTAACGTTATTGGCATGATGTTTTATGTTTTAAACCTACAATTCATTGCATTGTGTCTTGTATTGTTATCTTTGATGTTTTTCTTGTCAAATCATTATGTCGAAGTCCAAAACATGGTGCCTACATGTCAATATACCTTCTCACACTTCTCACAAAAAAATGTTCTTTTTACAAGATATTAAGACTATTCAAGTATATTAAAATATTTAATCCCTAGTAATTTAATTAATAAGAATGACCTCCCCTCTTAAACCCAAACGTACAAAAGTTTTGTCTTTACTAATGAATTACCACTCCATTAGTTATTTACGTATATATTCATATTTATTAAAATTAATTACAAAGTAAATAAATCTAACTTTTAATAAATAATTTCAATTCAATTCAATTGTATATAAAATGCTCTTCTTCAATATCATAATTATTACATATATTTTATTCTAATATTTTAATATATCTTTTTAATAATTATTACAAGAGTATCATTTTTAATGTAGAAATAATTGTTTCCTAATTTATAATAATAAATAATGATATTTTGGTAAGTCAAATATACATTATCGTATTTTATGGTAATTAATATAATTTCAATTTTAATTCATACCTAAATTATTGCCTAACTATTTTTATTTAGAATCTATAATTTTAGTTTTACGATATAAATTAGTTTTTAATAACAAGTTTACTACAAAATTTAATAATATGTTTAGATTATATAAAAATGTATATCTAAAGAAAAAATAATTTAAAATTTCAATAACTACATACACTTTTTCATTTCGCATTCTACCATTTATCTAGTCATATTATAATACACGATAACACAAAAGATAAGTTTCTTTCATTGTATGTTTTGCGATGACAATTAATAAAATTAAAGGATAATCGTTATCCAGAGTTTGTTTGTTTTTAAAATAACCAGTGTTTTTATATTGTTGGTGCATAACTTTTTTTAGAGTTAAAAGTAAAGATGGACATAAGCTGTGAATTGTTGATAAAAAATGTAATTTTTCGAGTACGGCATCCAAGGTTGTCTACAAAGAAGTTTTTAAGATTTGCAACTTGTATTCGTATGAATAGACTTGTAAATTGTAAATGTAAGATTGATTTGTAATTTTTTTATTATTACATGTATTGTATTTTTAACTATAAATGCAATTATTTGATATAAATGTTTTTTTTTGCATTATTTTTGTACGTAATTTCGGGTAATACACGAGTCTATAATCTAGTTATTAATAAACATATCTACCCAACTTACTCTCAAACTTGTGAAAACACTCATAAGTCAGGCTCTAGTTTTTATATTTTTATGTTAAATGTGTCAAGTTTAGCAAAACTCATTTATACTTTAATAAGAACAACAATAGTCGTTATATGGTACCCATATAAAGTAGATTTCGTCTAAGAAGCACATAAAGCAACGAGAAGACATAACATGTATGCATGTGGGTTTTTTAGGTGAGAGTATTTGTGTCCGTTTACATATGCATGTTTCCGGCACTATTTTAATTGTTTCTACAAGTGTTTTCAATTTTAAATTTCACGTTATTAAAGTTTGTTCCACATTAGACGCCTGTCATAGTTTTTGCACTGCATTTCTTCTATATAAGAGAGGTTTTTTAATTACGTTGATGCCTTCGCCTTTTCTATAAATGAAGATTTGCAGCACCACACGACAAAATTAGTTGAAAAAGAACATGAGTTCAATAGTTTAATCCGATTAGACTAGTTTTTACTGGATTGTTTTAAAGCATCTATGAGCAATGGTGCCCTAAGTGTAATTTTCTATTTTGGTAGATTATATATGCACAATTGACATCACTAAGCACTCTTAACGGTTGTAAGACTATTTGCTGTGAAGAAAGGCTCAATTTTACGCAATTGATGTTTAAAGGTGGATCTCTTGGTATTTCTTAGTGAAATGAGAAAATAATACTACATGAAAATAATGCAACATGCATCCCTACTTTAAGACCATCCATAGTGGATTGGATGCGTGGGCGTGGGGCGTGCCAGTTGGTCTAAAAAGGGGTTGCACACTACGCCGGTAGGGGCAAAGGTGGGGTGTGGGGTGAAGAAGGTGGGCGTGGCCATGAGAGAGATGCACTAAAAAGTTAACGTTGGGGGGTGATTTCAAAAAAAAAAGCCGCATGACCACTACTTTAAAAAAATAACTAATTAGGTGATAATACAAAACTTCTTCACACTCACATGACCACTACACCTCTTCAAGAAAGTGTAAATACCTCCTCTGTCTACTTGACGTTGAGGTGGTAACACTTAAATTCACACTCACTTGACTACTACGGATGGTCTAAGGAAAAGTGTATATCGGCGATGATAAAACAAAATACATTGTTCCAAAGTTTATAAAAAATTTTAATTTTCACTCTTGAAATACAAAATAATAACTGTTTATTTCAAGTGAGAATACGACATGCATCTCTACTAGACTTCGCTCATGGTTCATGATATATAATTACACAAATTCAAAAAGCTCAAGCGACATGATCATTATGAGAAGAATATTTTTTGGTTGGTTACTGATTGTAATATCCCACTATTTTTTTTCTCTCTAATATACTTTTCTTCTCTCAATTAATTTTCATGAAACATCTTTCTTGATCATATTGAAAGAAATGTGCCTATTTTTCTTTTATTTAACTTTTCCCCTTTGGATATTCACGTAAAATGAGAACACACAAAGAAAAACCGCAAGAATTATAAAAGAAAGTAGTATATTATTAAATAAACTAGGTTATAGACTTATTTACTATAGAGGGTTAGATTTCAAAAAGTTATGCAATAAGAAACATTTGTACTAAATAATTACATATTATATTACATGTAATATTGAAAAATTGAAAACTAATGTTAGCTTTATAATTTACAAATCTAATAATACATATACAAATTACATATCTCTATCTCTAAAAGCTTCTTTGTAGACAACAATGAACATCCATACTCGGAATATTACTATATTTATCAATAATTAACCGGTTTAAGTCCATCTCTATTTTTAACTCTGAAAAAGTCACATACATACTATATGAGAACATTATATATTTTATAATAAATCAACTCCGAAAACAACTGTCTTTGATTTTTATATATCATCTTTACGAAATACACATAGATAGAAAGTTATCTTCTTTGATCTTGTGGATTACACTGCCACCGAATTACTGTGATATAATGTGTAATGAAAAATTAGATTGTTATGACATCCACCCTTAATTACTTAATTACCACATTTGACTATACCATTACTCCCTTTGACTTCTATTTACTTCTTGTATGTTACATGTTCACTACTTGTAATATATTTGTAATATATTTATGTGGGAAGGTTTATTTGATGAGAAATTTAATATGAGAAGAAAAAGAAGAAATGGCATAAATGTAAAACATTAAATAGTTTATAACTCCTCTCATTAATTATGTTATTTCTCATTAATAAAACAAAAAACATTTTATCCTACACATTTCAAAATTTATCCTATATATATCTTATACTTATCGGAATTTACATTACACACATGTAAATTTACCCTACACATTTCAAAATTTATCCTACACATGTCGAAAATTGTCCTTCACCATAAATAATTTATCTTGAAAACGTATATTAAAAAATGAGTTACAAATTTAATTAATTAGCTAATTAATGACAATTATAAATTTACCTATATGCCCTTTTTTATAATATTAAATACACACATTAAATGAAGTAAATGAAAAATTTCTATTCGTTTAAAAGTTATTCTTTTTATTCTTACAAATTTTTTCTTCTTATTTAAACTCTCCATATATATATATATATATATATATATATATATATAAACCAATGTCTCAAATAAAAGGAACACACTTTGAATTTAATTTTTTCTTTTGTTAGAACATGTTATCAGCACCTTGCTGTAGAGATTGGAGTTGGGTTTTCAAAGCAACATTTCTGGTAACACTTTTTTTTCTATGCTTTTGTTATATCAGATAAGTATACTACAATTTTTAAAGGGTACTTAATCTTAACTATATATTAAGATGCTTGGATAAAATATTTGTTTTTAGCTAGATTAGACTACTTGATTGATTCGGGCTACCAAACAAAATCAGAGCAAATCACCCCATCTACAATACCCAAGTTTTAACTTTTGCCTTTTTCTCACTTTAAGGAATTTTTTTATTGGCTCAATCTATTTTGACAACCAAATGTGTATTTCGACACTCAATCTTTCTATACAGTTCTATACGAGTTGTATAACCCTATTAATCAAGTCAGACTGTTAGTCCGTACTTAACGGCTGGACTCATATAAAGCTATACGAGTCGTATACTAACCAGATGATTTTTAGGTAAAAGATGGGTGTTGATTATTATTTTTTAAATATTAATTTTATATGTTTTGTTTTGTATATATATATATATATATATATATATATATATTGTATTTTGTATCTGACATATTGTATTGTATCATATCATATTTTATCGTGACGTATTGTATTGTATTATGTCATATTAAATTATATTTTATCGTGATGTAATTTTATATGTTTTGCTTTGTATAATTTCTCGAGACGTGTCGTATCGTATTGTATCATATCGTGTCGTATCTTATTATACATTATACGTAATCAACGAACCAATCCAAACATTGTAAATAAACATTGCAGATATAAATGAACTGAAACTGGAAATTTTAACTAAATAATAAGTTTCTTCATACATTACATGATCCAAATACATTAAAAAGTGAAAATACAAAAAAGGACAACAAATTATCATAAACGACGCCTAACGACTGTGGATCCTCATGAGGGGAGGCCAGCTACGATACTGGAAGGGGACTGGAACCACGATCCATGGACGCCTGAATATCTCCTTGATCACCCGTAGCGGAAACACCTCAGTAAAGGCGTGGTGGGCGTCAATCCTGGCTTGTAATTTAAAGCTGAGTGTTATGATAACTATGAAACAAATGCCTATATCTCGATCTTAATATATTAATTAAAGATTATAATGTACTTTTCCAAGCTTTTCTTCAGTCCACACATTTGTACTCTTTTGAACCATTCTCGTCATTTCTTTTTAATTTATGAATTCACGACACTTTTAATACAATGTTAAGATTCCAAAGGTGACACTTTTATATTTTAATAGACATATGTAATAATATAAGAATGAAGTATACATATAGACAGTTTAAGGCAAAGGCATAAGTTCAAATTAAAAGTAAAGGTACACTAACTAAGTGGTAGGGAGGTTTGGTTTTCCAATGGAAGACACAAGTTCAATCATCACTTATGTTAATTTGATATATTATGCAATTATGAATAGAATCTGGTCTCCTTGTAGAGGTGTTAGGTGCTATTCTAAGCTCACTCGATTTTTGTCCCATTGTGTATTACGCCAGATAGGGTTCAACTCTATCTTGTGGTGACACAACGTTTATCAAGTGACAGTCGGCGGCGGTATAGTTTCTCGGGGAATGCCCAAGTCAAACTTTGAAACTATCGTGAGCCCGGTTAAAACAAATAGTCTGACTGGAGTGGAGCAACATACTTCTACAATTTAAGGAATACGATGGCATAACACAAAAAAAAGTCACTGTTAATATACATACATATATATACATATACATATATATATATATATATACATATATATATATAAAGGCAGGCGTTCAAAATAAAGATGATGTTAGCATGTATAATGTATTAATTTAAGTTTTTCCAAAGTAATTTAACTTAAAACCGGCATATTATTTAGTCTAACTTTGTACGAGACTTGGTATATATATATATATATATATATATATATAAAGGCAGGCGTTCCAAAATAAAGATAATGTTAGCATGTATAATGTATTAATTTAAGTTTTTCCAAAGTAATTTAACTTAAAACCGGCACATTATTTAGTCTAACTTTGTACGAGACTTAGGTAGTGTTCGTTTCACAAAATATAATAAAATCTTGGTAGAATTGAAATTTTGATTACATTCCTTATGTTGTTTGTTTCAACAAAGAAGAAACTAGAATCTCAATTCGATTGTAGATCATGTTCAGTTAAAAAAGAATTGAAATTTCAAATGAATTATGACACAGGCAACTATAATAAAAAACTCCACCATGATTTAAAAAGTTCCAATATTTAATTCGGCGTAAAAAAGATCCAGTTCAAAGCGTTTTAAACAAAAAAACTTAAAGAGATAAAACCAAACACTTCACAAACTTGGGAACTTAAACAAATATAAAATAAAATAACTAAAGGATAGAATTTAAAATAGATTAGGATCTTCCGGTTCTTCAAGTCGGGTTCTAGAACTGGGCCGCCGGGTTTGGATCAAGCGTCGGGTCTGGCCATTCGGGTCCGGGTCTGGATCGACATCAAATTCCTTCAAATTCTATAAATGAAAGGAATTCAAAATCCTTACAAAATTTGAACGAATTCAACTATAGTCATTGGAATCTTCGACCAGTCAACAATGTCTAAAACATCTAAACCTGAACTAGTCTGTCACCGACCCAGCCCCTCGCTACCCGCACCAAATTGACCCGATGTGCGTTGGCCCGCAACGACTCGACGCAACCCTGACCTAGTATCGACCCGACCCGTTAACGACCCAAAACGTAGCGTATCGAACCGACCCGCTAACAACCTGAAATGGCTCGACCTGACCTAGCCTGTTAACGACCCGATCGGCGGGATGAGATCGGTAGATTCTAATACCTTTATCAAACAAACACATCAATAATGAAATTGAGATTCTTATTCCATTACGGTCAATGAAACGAATGCTACCTTAAGTTACATCCCAATCATTCATATATATATATATATATATATTTGAACTAGTTATTGCGTCTTCTAGTCATGATAATCGTTTTATTTGTATTTGGAAAAATTGATTAATTTCTATTAATAATTAAACTTGGAAAGTAAACATTTGTTAAAAAAACTGATTTGGAAAAGATTTATAAATACTAAATTATCTTAACTTTTGTAAAATTATTTTCGGATTCTTGAACGTTAAATCAGTCATAAATTATATATAACTTTGTAAATGTATATCCGAACTTCCTATATATAAAGTATGCATCTGTTTGCTAGGTTTTTTTCATTCCTTCAAATTAATAAAGCCATAAAAAGAGCTTATTGGGTTGGTGGATGAGGAAACTTGGGCTTGTACCTTTTCTTCTTGTAATTACTTTTTTTTTTGGTAGGGAGCTACAATAAAGAGAAAATGTTTGGATCTCAACTACTTAAGTGGAAGACATGTATGCCCACCATTCCCACTTGGCAATTTTTACATGTTTCTTTTGGTAAGTCTTTAAATAGAAATTAAAATAGGGTGTTCAAATCATTTTAGGTGGTAAAGGGGACGAAATAGTTGTGATTATAAGAGCCACTTAGATGAGATAGACACATAAAAGGGAAACTGGATGGGAGCTGGTTGATGATGTATGATGTTAAGTGATACCCTCTAATAATATTGGTTATGATTTAAAGTTTTAACTTTAACATTATATAAGGTAACAAAATCAAGAAAATAAACATTTTTATGGGATTACATAAAGTAAATTGTAGTTTCGGTCTTCGTGGTTTATATCAAATTGTTGTTTTTACAAATCTGAAACCTATTGCATAAAACACACTAAGGTTTTCATTTATTGCGATTCTAGTCCATATTACTAACAACATCCATTTTGTCGGTAAGTCAATGTATCATGCCAAATTGTTTGAGTGGTGAAACCGTCATTTCATAACTAATATTATTATATAAATAAAAAAATTCAACCTTTTTATAAAATCTCAAAATCTGGCGTAGCAGCTAATAACAAACAACAACAAATTAATGCAAAAAATGTTAAATACTTAAGTAATCATCTTTGAAGCCAAAAACCAATCATCTTTGTTGGATCTGTTAAACTCTACAAAAGAACAGATGATTGAAAAACCAAAACAATCTCTAACATTTGATCCTTAATAATAAAAATATGCTACTCCAAACTGTGCTGAGACTTAAAGACTGTTCACAAGATCTGATCAACAGCTAAGATGTGCTGATGAGAATCTCTGATGAAGATAAAGTCTGTTGAATTAAAGTCTGCTGAATACTAACAAAGGATAAAGCCCAATAGAGGATATCTCAATAGTTGTTATCATCAGAGTCTATACTGTATTTTAATGTAACAGTGTTTAGATCTAGCTGAGGTTAGAGTTTGTTAGGTTGTTAAATGTCACTTTCATAGTGACGTCACCCAAAGATGCTCAGTGGTTTGTAATGTATATAAATAGAACAGTGCCTGTACTAATCTATCTATCACTTCTTCTACACATTCTATACGAACAAATTAGAGTGATCTTAGGCTGAGGGGGAGTTTGTAATTTGCATGCATACGTGATTAACATTACCAAAGCATGTCAATGAAAACAATCGTTCTATTGTTGTGATTTCAAAGTTTTACATATTTCCGCTGCACTGTTTCATTAATTATTATCTTCTTTCATTGATTTCATCTAAAACAATCACATCAATATCAAACTCAGATCCTAATAATTGGTATTAGAGCTTGGTCATGCAAATTTGATTTAACAATCAGTTTGATATAAACTGGTCAGCTCTCACTACTAATTTGTTTGTTTGTTTGTATTGAGAACAGAGTAAAAGTTTATTTACGTTGAAAGTTTTTAAACAAAAACTTGTTTGTAAACAATTAGAATGTCTCAAAATCCACAAGATCCACACAACACTGGCACCATGTACAAACCTCCGAAACTTTTCAGATCATAGTAAATATCTACCAACGATGGATGCATCACATACTTGCACAACAAAATACTGATTGCTAGGAATTGGTTATTTTCGGACCACATGTTCCGATGGTACCGAGCGCCGAAGACCCAAAAGTTCAAGTTCCAAGAGTCCTGAACATTACTCCGAGCAAGATTTTCAGAAAATTGAGCTAGATGCAAAGGCATTTAGTATCATGGTAACTGCTTTTCCTAATGATATCCATGTTGGCCTGTTGCACTGCAACAGTGGAAAGGAGTTATGGGATGCTCCGAAAGAACAATTTGGTGGCACTGAAGAGGTTATTGAAAATAACAAAGAAGTTTTGAACCAACAGTATGAAACATTTTGTCATGTGAAAGGAGAATCACTAATTCAACAATTTGAAAGGTTTAGTTGTCTCATTAGTGAGTTAAAACTTGTAAAAGTCGAATATCCAAATTACACTACGAATAGTCAATTTCTAAGATCTCTACCAGAAAAATGGGTCACTATTGCCTTTTGTAACTAGAACCATTTGGGTTCAAAGAGATGAGTTAACTCAGCTTCATGGTAGGCTTCTCACTTATGAGAGAGAACTTAATTAGAAAAGGAAGCAACAAGAGTCAGGAAAAGTGGCTGATGATTATTCTTTTGGTAGTACAACACTTTTTGGTTAAGAAGAAACCTCTGGTAGTAGCAAGGAACAGAGTTATGATCATTTTATTGACATAACATCTGGTGGAAATTTCAACTCTAATTCTTGCACACCCAACTTTGCTTTTGCAGCAAATGGGGAAAACCAAGTTTCTGATAACTTATCCTTTGAACTTAATGATCTTCAACATTTTGATCCAACTGATTTAGAATAAATAGACAAATTACACCAACTGACATTACTGAGTGTTAGGACCAACAAGTTCTATAAAAGAATTGGTAGAAAATTTCCACGGTTGCATGGTGGGTTAAAAGTTGGGTTGGGTAAGTCAAAGATTAAATACTACAAGTGTAATAGGTTAGGTCATGTTGCTAGGGAGTTTAGGAGTCAAAAAATGATTCAATTATCACACGCCTAAGTCCTAGACCTCAAAACACACAATACACTGTCCATTATTCCCAATATACCCATGCTCCTCATATGCAAAACACTGCTCATTTTTCACACCCTGTAACCACTGTTCAAGTTCAATATGTCCAAACCACTGTTCCACAGATATAGTATGTTCGAGCCCCAAGTCCTTAAGTTCAAGTGCAACCTTCACCAAAAGGTACACAAACCTTTGCTTCTACATAGACCAGTCAACAGAGCTTCTTTACACAAGGTTTTGTTGATTAGAGTAGCTTAACTGAGGAACTGACTAATGAAAATTTTGCTCTAGTTTCTAATACCGAAAAGAAACATGATGATTATTGTTTCATGGCACTAGACACAATACTTGAAGGGGATGAGTCTAAGGAGGTAGTGTTAAATTCTAATGATGTTTATGAAAATGTTGTGGCAGATGTTTCAAAAGAGAAATTGTGAAGGAGAATGTGATTGTGCCATGATGGCTGCTGCTAAGGTATCACCTTAGGTTCTTAAAGACCTATGTTCAGAAAAATGTATTATTGCTTTTGTTAACATAAAAGAGGTAAATGAAAACCTTAGAAAAAAACTTTTAGATGATGAAATTCAGTTTGAAAAACTTGCAAAAGAGTTAAAATCTAAACTATTTGAAAAAGAGTCTAAAATCAGTAGCCTCAAGCATGAGTCCAGCATAACCAATGATCAACTCCAAACTATGATAAACAATATCAAAGTTGTAAAAAGGAGCTTGAATTTACCCAAATTACTTGTGAAAAGTGGGTAGAATCCTGTAAAGGTTATGAGCTTATGTTAGAATCACAAATCAAAAGCAATGTAATATTTGGTGTAGGTTTTAGAAAACATGACCAAGTTTCTCAAAACACTGCTATAAATGATTGTGAGTTGGTTGAAATTATTCCAACAAATTTGGCTGGTCAAGAAATTAAAATCACTGAACCAAATGGTAAGAAGATTGTTTTAGAAAGACTAGCATGAGCCTCAACTTTTGAGGAAATTGAACAATATCAATTCAAACCTACCTGGTCAGATGAGTGTGACATTCTTGACAACTTTAAGGCAATGGATTTTTCAACCATTGAAGGTATAAAGGCACCACAAGTCAAGATCATTTCCTTAAAAGATCTTCTAGCAAATGTTACAACATCTGCTAACAAAAAGACAGAAAAAGGGAAGAAAAGAGAGAAAATATCAAACTTGTTTTGTGATTTTTGTGAAAAGAATAATCATGTAACTAAAATCTGTTTTCTTCTAAAAGCTTATGATATAAACAAAAAAGGTGTGATAATTGATTCACCAAATTGCACCATTTGTGGCAGTTCAAACCAAAAAACTCAAGAGTGTGTTTATCTCAAATTTTTGATGTTTAAAGAAATGAGTATAAATCTAAAACACTTGAGAGTTCAAGAAATGAAAAGACCAATTAGACCTTTGTCCCTGTCCAAACATCTGTTACCAAACAATTGAATATAACCTCTGCTCCCAGAAAGATTCAGGTAACAGATGCACCACCAACTAATAAATTTTCAAGGGGATATGGCCAACCTTCTTACAAGAGTGTACCACTTGGCTATGAGGTCTACAAAAGACCAACTAAACCAAGAGTTAACAGGCATCCTCATGGTTATGATAAGTTGATAGGAAATGGTCCACAGTAAATATTATCAAAATCTGTTCAAAACACTTACCATATTCCTAGACATGAGGCTGAAATGTCTGTGACCCCATCCAAAGCCGTCCTCACTTTGGAAACTCACCTAAACTTAATGTTTACTAATGTGCATGGAGCTTCTACTTGACTTGATAGTTTATGGTATGTAGATAGTGGAGGCTCCAGGCACATGACAAGATGTAGAACCCTACTCAAAGATTTCATGGCACATAGAGGGAGTGATATATCCTTTGGTAACAATTCAAAAAGGGAAGGTGTTAGGGTCAGGGACTATCAAGGCTGGGAAACTCAAGTTTGAACATGTCAACCTTATTGACAATCTAAAATTTAATCTTCTTGGTGTATCTCAAATGAGTGATAAAGGATATGGGTCATTCTTCACTAAGAAAACTTGTCAGATTATTGGGCCAGAAGTGGTTAAAAAGATTGATCAAATCATAGCTGAGAGCAAAGCAAAACTTGTTGCTCACAGGAGCGGCAATGTGTCTTTAGTTGATATGTTGAAAGATAATCCAATATCCAATGCATGTCTGTCCTCAGTTGCTTCTAAAAAAGAGGCATAACTATGGCATAGAAGACTTGGTCACACAAATCTTAAAACTATCACTACACTCTCCAAACAAGGTCTTGTAAGGAGTCTTCCATCAAAACAATTCACCTGTGATGAACATTGTGTTTCATGTTTAAAAGGTAAACGACATAAAAGTTCATACAAATCAATTGAAGAGTTCAAAACAAGTCATTGTCTGCAAATGCTACATATGGACTTGTTTGGTCCTGTAAAAATCAAGGTTTACATGGACCTACTTCATGCACTCCAAAGATGAGACTGCAGGTACTTTGCAAGATTTTGTAAAACAAGTTGAAAAGCAATTCGACCTGCTAATAGAAGTCTTTAGGAGTGACAATGGTACAGAGTTTAAAAATAAGGAGTTGGATGATTTCTGTGTGTCAAAAGGGATTGTTAGTCAATAGACAATAAACAAAATAGGGTGGCTGAAAGGAAAAATAGAACTTTGATTGAAGCTACTAGAACAATGCTTGAAGACTCAGGTTTACCCTTGTCTTTTTGGGCATAGGCTGTAAACACTTCTTGCTATGTACAGAACAGAGTTTTAATCAACCCAGGCATAAAAAGATTGCTTATGAAATTCTGTACAAGATCAAACCTCTGATCTCATATTTCAAAATCTTTGGCTGCCCATGTTTCATTCTAAACTTAAAAGATTCAATTTCAAAATTTGCAGCCAAAGTATATTTCAAAATCCCAGCAAATCCTGCTAAACTGTTTGATTTAGATAAATTAACATTTGAAGATGCATCTATCAAGACTAACAATGCAGGTACACCAAAGTTTTCACATCAAGATTATGGATATGATGTTGTGATTCCACAATACATAGTCATTTCATCCACCAGAGAAGCATATGCTACCAACAACTATGAAAAACTCTGCCACTGCTGTTGTTGATCCCCAAACCTCTACCAGCTCATCTAATCAAACCTCTGTTGACAAAGGTCCATTTTCTTTAAACAAAAGTCGACCTATCTTTGCCCCCATTCCACCTATACCCCCACCTCCATTCCAAACAGATGTTGGCTCTTCAAAATTGCCAACAGATGTTAGCTCAGATGATTCCCATCTACAACCTTCACCTCAAAATGCCATCATTCCATACAAGGGAGATCTAATCTACCTTAAAAACCATCCATTTGACCAAATCATTGGCAACATCAATGAAGGGGTTCTCACAAAAAGTCAATCCCAAAACATTTGACTTTTTGCTGGTTTTTTTGTCACTCACACAACCTTTCAAGTACCAAGAGGCACTAAAAGACAATAGTTGGGTAGAGGCCATGCAAGAAGAGCTCCTACAGTTCAAAAGACAACAAGTATAGGAACTTATACCATTGCATCAGAATGTATGTCCCATAAGCACAAAATGGGTCTTCAAGAATAAAACAAATGAACGGGGCATTGTTGTAAAAAATAAAGCTAGGATTGTGGTTCAAGGCAATAGACAAGAAGAAGACAATGATTATGATGAAACTTTTACTCCTGTTGCAAGATTGGAGGCCATTAGACTGTTTTTATTCTTTGCTGCCAACCACAACATCACGGTGCATCAAATGGATATCAAGTTTGCATTCTTATATGGCAAGATCAAGGAAGAGATATATGTATGCCAACCCCCTAGTTTTAAAGATAATTTTATCCAGATCATGTTTACAAGCTAAAAAAACTTTATATGGCTTGAAACAAGCACCGAGAGACTTGCATGAAACTCTTTCCACATTTCTCTTATCCATAGGCTTTACAAGAGGTAAAATTGATAAAACTTTGTTTTTAAAATTGAGAGGAAAGGAATTGATGCTTATCCAAATTGATGTGGATAACATCATTTTTGGATCCACATGATATGATATGTGTGAAGAGTTTAGAGAACTCATGACAGCAGAGTTTGAAATGAGTGCTATGGGTGAACTCCAATGCTTTCTTGGTCTTCAAGTTAAGCAATTGCAAAATGGTACTTCCATTCATCAAACTACGTATGTCAAAGAACTGCTTACCAAATTTGATATGAATGATTGTAAACCATGTAGTACACCCATGGCTACATCTAAGCTGGTAACTATTGATGACAAAGATGACTTAGTTGATCAAAATCTTTATAGAAGCTTTATTGTACTTAACTGCATCTAGGCTAGATATTATGTTTGATACATGTGTCTGTGTCAGATCCCAGTCAGCACCTAGGAAGTCAAATCTTATTGCTGTGAAAAGGTTATCCAGATACATAAAAGGTGCTCCCACACTTGGTATCCTGTATCCTGCTAATGGGAATATTGAGCTTTCAATTTACTTAGATAGTAATTTTGCTGGATGCCATGCCACAAGGAAGTTAACTTCAGGAGGTTGTCAGGCAGCTGAAAACATCATTAAAAATCCAGTTTCACATTCAACAACCAAGCACATTGACATCAGACATCACTTTGTGAGGGATTGCTATGAAAAAGGTTTGATTTCTCTACATCATGTTCCAACTAAGGATCAGCTAGCAGATGTTCTAACAAAGCTGGTGATACATCTACTTTTGAAAGCCTGATCTCTAGAATTGGCATGCTTAACATGGATTAAAAGCAAAACTTTTGTTTTCCATGAATATAAAGCATTAAAGTGTTTTTAGAAAATAAAAAATCCATCCTTAAAAATAACTAAAACTGAAAATTTCAATAATCCTAAAAGTGTATTTTAAACCACTGTTTCTAAACCTCTATTTGGCTTAAATATCTATCCACCATAATCCATCAGAGGTTACAGGTGGACAGATGATTGGCCATCATATCTTTGAAACCGCTGCCACGTCATCATTCACTTTTTCGCTTTATATATCACTGTTCTATCCAAACAGAGTTTTTACTTGCCATCTCGAAATCAAAATTCTATAAAGCGGTTTTCATTACTCTCATCTTCTTCATTACTCCTCACTTCCATCTCTGATCATGGCTCTTAACATCAAACTCCCACATTAATACCTCCCCACTTTCGAGAAAACCGACACTAATACTTCATTCCATTAAATAATTGATGTTCTTAGATCATCAAAATACAAAGACATCATGGTTGCAAACGCACCAATTTATGTGGATATACTCCGACATTTCTAGGCAAATGCTAAAGTCGAATTCCAAACGAAGAAGCCATATGCTATCACTTACAAGGTCGGAGAAACCCTTATCCAAATTTCCCCATCCTCAATTTCCACAACTTTTGGTCTAAATGACCTAGAAGGTAAAACTTCCTTTGGCAAGCAAGAATTACATGCTGAGTTTATAGAACGTGTGTATGAGGGTCAGTTAACTTGCATTACTATTTACAAACCAAACTTCCTGCTGAAATGAGATATTTTTTCCATACTCTGCTCATATGTCTTTCAGCAAAGACCACCTCATTTAATGAGATTCCATAAAATATTCAATTTCTGGGATATGCTATTATGACAAAATCTGATTTTAATTTATCCCAGGTATTGTTTATGGACTTGGTGGCCAATTATAATAAAATTTTAAAAAATAAAGCTTTTCTTTTATATCCAAGGCTTTTAAGCTATTATCTACAAAAGCAACTTCAAGAAACAGATTTTAAACATGGAGTTGTCTTTGAGATGAAGAGTCTTACTACTGAAACCTTTACAAGAATAAAAAATATGGAGTCAAAGGTTTCCAAAACAAAAGCAAAGGGGATGAGAAAATTTTGGATGAGTCCACATCTCAAGCTCAAACCTTTGATGCTGAGCCTACTACTCCGTGTGATCATGACACCACAACCGGTGTTGTGAAACCCACACCAGAAAAATCCAAAAAGAAACAATCTAAATCCAAAAAGGCCACCAAAACCACAATTCATAAAAAGGCACCTATGAAGATGAGATCACAGAGGATAACTTTGTGGTAGCACAAAAGCCACTTGAAACCACTGTTGTTACTTCCTCACAACATTTGGAAAGATCTCCACCTCAAAGCCAAACTCCTCATCCTTCCTCAAAAAAGGAACATGTTGTAAGCACAAGGATCCCACATTATGAAGCAGATAATTCAATTGAATCTTTGTTTCTAAGCACCTCTCCCAGGGCAAATTCTCTTTCTACGCCACAACCATTACCCTCAATTCCACCTACTATCATACCTGCGTTTCATGCAATTCAGATAACTCAGACACAAATCAGTTACTCTCAATCATCTGTTCATGAGAGTTCACCTCCACATGTGACTGAGTCTGAGTTAAATCTCTTTGCTAACCTAGAAACAACTGAGGAGGTTACACCCCATGAGTTACAAGTAACTCTTGGTGGTAATTTAAGTGAAGCAGCCACCACAACTGATGACATAACAATGTTTCAGTTGGATAGTGGTTACATCCATTAGACTTTCTTAAGGCACAACTGTTGAGGCTACAATTGTAACCTCTGCTCCAGTTAGAAGTCCCCAGTACCAAGAAAAAGGGGCATTTGGGTCTGATAACATGGAGATTCATCTTGGTGATGATCCAAATATAACTACCTCGGGTACGAATTCAGATGATCCTATTAAATTAGGTAATGAATTGAGATACAAAGAATTGATGGAGAGAATGACATCAATTAACTCTTCAATCACTGAAATGAAAGATATGAGATGTTACAAAATTCTCAAAGCCAACCATTAACACAGCAAATTACCAATGAGTTATGAAAATCTGTGCAACCAATCCTTATAGCTCAAAGGAATTTGGCTAAAATTCACCATGAAACTCACCTGAAGCTAATTAGAAACATGGTTGAGACCAGATATAAAGATACTCCAAGCAGACATCAAGGCGATCGAAGAACATTTGATAAAAACCACTTGCTCTGCCCATACAACAATCCTTCAAGAAGTAGTAGAAGATGATGCTAAAAGGGGAGAAAGATAAACTGAGAAAGTTATAGCCAGATTCAAAGGTGCAACAAAAGTCAGGGTCTGTTACAACCACTGCTGCAAATCAAACTTCTATTGTGTCATCAGATGCCGTGTTCAAAAAGGGATTGCTAAGACCCTGAACAAACTAGCAGAAGAAATTGCCACAGAAAAGGAGAAAAGGTAAGATACACCAGAAGTTAAAACTTCTAAACTAATTGAAGAAGAAAAGGCTAAGCAGATGGAAAAAGAAGACATTGGCACTTCAAAAAGAAGAAAGTCAACAAGAAATGTCAGAAATAACCATCTCTTCTAAAATCACTGCCATGCCTACAACAAGTGTATTGTCTGCTCCAACAAAACCAACACCACCGCCTCAAAAAAAACAAAAACCCTCACCAAAGTAATCATCTTCATCACCAACAGATGTTAGTACAGCTGATGTGCTAGCAGATGCTAGAACAAGATGTTCCAACAGATGTTAATCAAACCTCTACCATGATCATATTTCCTACTTTAACCTAACCATTATCCACACCACCAAGAATTCCATTACGACCACCTTCACCATAAATCAAATTCCAACGCAAAAGAAAAACTTCTGTTGTTGAAGATGATGATGAATGGATTCCATCACCAGTTCTTTTGTCATCAAAACCTATGACTTCATCACCATCCTCATCATCTTCACCTAAAACCACTTCACTTCCAACCATTTATCAACCACCATCCATCATAACTTTTGCTACCAAATATCCTCTGGAACTGATGGCTATGCAAAAAGAAATTGAATCATTATTCACAGCAAAGGATAATACTAAACTTGACTTTCCATCTCTCTTTGGTTACAGAAAGCCAAGAAATTTAGATGAATATCTAAAGTTGAAGGCTAGATAGGCTGAGAATATTGCCAAATAGAAGAGCAAAGGGAAAGATGATAGGACTACTCAAGGCATTTTGTCTTATAAACTTACCAAAGTAAGAAAGATTGAAGACTTTGCTAAAGAGATGAGTAAGTCTATGTCAGAAAGGCCTGTAAATGTTGAGCTTGATGAAGAACTTAAACAAAATTATCTTGACCACATTATGCAAAACAAACCTTACAAAGCTACTAGAGCACAGTTCAAAGATTGGTCATCAAATGATCTCAAAGAAGAGATTGACAGAATACAAGCAATGCTCAAAGACCCTCTACACAAGCCAACACCCCTGGTTGAAAAAAAAAACAGACAGATGGATCATAATAGAGTTTTAAAGCTTAAAAGGATGAAACAAGAGCTGGTTGCTGCAAATTATAGTAGTGCAAGGTTAGTTGCTAGATGGTCTGAGTCTGGGTTGTAGATACTTATAGAAAACTGGAAGAGCTTAGAAAGAAAGATCCTACAGTTACAAGAAAGCCATACTACCAACAAATGTTATCACTGATCAGACCCAAACCCTTAAAAAGCAGCCCGTATCCTCTATTTTACCCACAATTGCCTTACATCAAGTAAAAAGGCAAAAGCAGGTGTAAGAGGATGATTAACAGAGGTTTGAAGAATACAGAAAAGAGGGAATCAAAAACTAATTACTCTATCACACTGATGCTGGAAGTGACAAACTAAAAGAAAACAATTTCCAAACTTGTATGCAAATCACTTCCACCAAGCTCAACAATAAGTCTTCCCCCACAAAAGCCAGATGATTTAAAAAATTCTAAAATGGAAGTCATCCCCAGACACCCATGAATTGACTCTGCTCAGATCAAATGGCAAGATTCTAAAGCTGAAAATGGACGATGCATATGGTCTGGATGTAGCTGATCTCCAAGATCTACTGAACCTAGAATTACAAATGGATTTTGAAGACTTGTTCTCTATGAACTTTGAACTACGGTTCAAAGGGAAAATTAGGAATTTTTGTTGAGAAATAAAGATCAGAAATAAAGAAGATTTTTGGCATCATTTGTTCTAGGGGGAGATTGTTGGATCTATTGAACCCTACAACATAATAGATGATTGAAAAGCCAAAACAATCTCTAACACCAGATCCTTTATAATAAAGATTTGCTTCTCCAAACTTTGTTGAGACTTAAAGATTGTTCACAAGACCTGATCAACGGCTAAGATCTACTGGAATCCAAGGTCTGCTGATGAGAACCTCTGATGAAGATAAAGTCTTTTGAAGTAAAGCCTTCTAAAGACTAACAAATGATAAAGCCAACAGAGGTTATCTCAACAGTTGTTAACATCAGAGTCTATATTGTATTTTAATGTAACAATATTTAGATCTAGCAGAGGTTAGAGTTTGTTAGGGTTTTAAATGTCACTTTCATAGTGACGTAAGCCAAAGATGCTAAGTGGTTTGTAATGTACTATAAATAGAACAGTGCATGTACTGATCTATCTATCACTTCTTCTACACATTTTGTATGAACAAGTTAGAGTGATCTTAGGCTGAGGGGAGTTTGTAATTTGCATGCGTACGTGATTAATATTATAAAAGCATGTCAATAAAACGATCTTTCTATTGTTGTGATTTCAAAGTTTTACACATTTCCGCTGCACTGTTTCATTGATTATTATCTTCTTTCATTGATTTCATCTAAAACAATCACATCAATATCAAACTCAGATCCTAACAATCTTTACCAACACAAATTTGTGGGTATTTGATAAAATCATCATAAAGAAGGATGGCCATCATCATCGTCACCGTCATCTCTGTAATCATCATTGTCGATGTCATCATAGCCATCTTCTTTCTCTTCTTCATGACCTTCAAATCATCATTGTAAGCATCATCTTCACACATTATCTTCTTCCGTAACATCTCCGTTTTACTCGATCGAATCAACAACCAAAGAACAATCGTCTGATTTGATTAAATCTTCTTTGTGAAGTGGGACGTAGTGGAAAAGATGGTTTCTCAGCAAAATGTTTTAGGATTGGGGTGCACGTATGGAAGCTAGGAAAGTGGGTCACCATTAGGAAAACATGTGGACTCAAGGAAAATATCATACTTCGGTGTTATAGGTGTTTCTAGCTAATTTGGTCAAATGAAAGCATATGATGAGGTTTGTGTGAATTATTTAGGCTAAATAATTTACTGATAATTTGTTTAATGATATATTGACAATATGTAGGTGTAATGTATATAAGATCTGTGTGGAAATATGTATATTTAGTGGATTTGTGTAGTTCCATATTGAATTACATAGGATTTAAAATAGTTTTTGGGTTTTTAGGGTTTGTAGTATACTTTTGTCATTTAAAATGTTTATTTTGTTTGTATAAGCTGAGATGGAATGACGATTTTCACCTCACACAATTTGACATGGAGTGTTAGTCATGTGGACTAAAATTGAAATAAATGGAAATCTTAGTGTGTTTTATGCAATAGGTTTCAAATTTGTAAAAAAAAACAACAATTTGGTATAAACTACAAGGACCAAAACCGCAATTTTCTCGATTTGATATTTCTATGTAAGAATAAACTTTTTAATATAGTTATTAATACGTGGTGTTATGGTCAAAATTAGGATAGAAGATTATAGATAATTTAGAGGATATTTGGGAGATATTAGGAGACTAATTCATCATTTCTTTCCCAATCCCAAGCAAAATTAAAAGAGGCTGCTTATATAGGTTACATAATAATCGAACCACTTACTCTACTAAACTGATTACCATTAAGGTGGGTGGCGCTACGTGGGTTGGGCACGTAACAATCATACCCGGTTGAAACGTCCTTATCCTCAACGATGAAACCTTGAATAGGTTTGGTAAATTCTACAGTGACCACCACTCGTCATTCAGGCGCCATTCGGAAAAATAACAGCAAAGCACCATGGTGGGCGTCATTTATGTTTCTCCCTTAAGCCTTCTCTCGATGTTTCGGTCTCCATGGCGTAGGGCTAAAGACACGAGCCAAAATGGTGGTTGGTTTGATCTATAGGTTTGAATTAGGGTGTTGAAAAGGTGCAAAGTCTTCGGGAGATGGTGTGGGTCTAAGCACTAGTACGGGTGCAAGTGTTGGCGTGAATTTTTATGCATTTGTTGGATACCACATACGCATGGTCTTGGGATTAATTATTTGAAATGATAATTAAAGACAAGTTGTTAATCTAACTCAAACAATACAATTACCTAATTATAAATGCCAAATACTCCTTTTGGTTACAAAACCACTCACAATACAAGGAGATTGAATGCGAATGATAAAAGATATATAAATGATACACAAACAATTCATACAATAAACCAAACACAAGTTGTTCCACAATATCTAATAAAGAAAAAAAATCCAAAAACAAAAACCAAACAAAGTTTTAAGGTTATCCTGGACGAACCTTTCACCTGGAGGAAGTTACAAGAGAATTAGTCGCTCATCAGCATGGTTGACTATTCATTGGTTGTTGAGAATCTTGGAAACATAAACAGGTATGCCTAAAGGATGTTGGAACACCTTAAAATCACCTTTTAGATGCCTAAAAACTGATGGGAGGTGAATGATTTTCGTTTGGGGTAGATTAGGTTTACGTAAGTTGTGAAAACCTAAAATTCCGAATCCAGCTGACATAGGGGCACACATTGAGCCCTCACCTGAAAATTTCCTCCTAAAGTCCTTTATGTCCACCTACTGTACGCTCTATTGACCTGTTGAGGGCGCACATTGCACCCTAAGGAACATAATGTGTGTTGCCTTCTAGTTTTCTTCTCCTTTTTCGTGTCTTGATACTCGTTTGGTCCATATGCTTCCCAATTCTCATTTTAGCTCTCGAAAAACACACATTAAGCTCCCAGTACCTTCAAATCAAACCATTCTCAAAGTAATATGCTTTGACATGATTACACACGTTAAAATTAAGAAAAATACCCTCATATCACCTTCCCATATATATATACACACACTAGGTTATGGATTCATGTATTACACAAGGTTAAGGATAGAAATTATGTAACTTTTTAATATCTACACAAACATGAGCTGAGGTTCAAGAAAACATAACAAATCAATGACTCGTGCATGCTTAAACAAAATTTCTGATTATATAGATGAATGATTGAGCGAAGAAAACAAGTTGAAGTAAGAGAGTTTGAAAATCAAGATCCATGCTTGATGGATTCATGGATTATAGATCCTAGTGAAATATAATAATGTGATACGTCGGGTCAATTCATTTTTTTGTCAATTCATTTCTTATAACTTGGCCTTCAATCTGCCACTAATAAATTATATATATATATATATATAATATATATATATATATTATGAACGATGTTACAGTAGCGTTGACGCAAAAAATAAATATTTTTTAGAACGACTCTCAACTGTTAAAGAGAAACACCTTAACCATCCACCATGATGCTTTTAGGGTCTGTGTGATATGAGTAATGAAATAGACGAGAGAATAGAATGGACGAGATAATGGAATGAAATGAATCATTATCATTCAATTATTTTGTTTGGTTACCATGTGCGACTGGAATGAATCATTATTTTGTGTTGTTTGGTAGGTGATAAGTGGTCTTAGTGGTGGTGGTGGTGGTTGGGGTGGCGGGGGTGGCCGCAGAGGTGGTAGGTGGCAATGGGTGGTGGCAGTGGTGGGGGTGGTCATGGTCGGATTGGGTGGTGGTGGCGGTGGTGGGTGGTGGTGGATTGCAACCACAATGGGTGGTGGGGGTGGTGACGATAGGAACGGTGGATGGGGATGACAACAGCGGGTCGTGGCAAACACTACCTTAGACTACAAACTCTTTGGTCACAAACCATAAGTATGACATGTTCATTTCAGCTTGAATAAACTAAATAGGATAAAGAGCTTGAAATTTCGAACCCGCCAAGAATATGTTTGTCTTTGAAACTTTTTGAGAAAAAAATGTCAAAAGGTTAACGATGCACATCAAATAAGAGATAAGAGACTAATTTTATAAATAAAGATTGTGACAGAGAAAAAAATCAAATATAGTTTCCTTGGTGAAAGGTGGTAAATAATCGAATTTTTAAATAATGAAATAGTCAAATAAATAGTTCATCTTTTTATTTTAATGTGAACAAATAGAACCTGTATATTTTATTTTTTGAATACTTGAATCTAATTTATGATTTGAATATGAACAAACAGATCTAGTATTTAACTAATTTGTCATCTTTTCATTACTTATATATGCATAATGCGAGTATTACAACTTTCAACATGCTTTTGATTATGAAACGAACTAGGTTATCACCCGGCTTTTGATTATGAAAAGAATTAGGTTATGTAATTGCTTCCCGAGCTCGAGAAAGTTTTTTATATTCTAACTTTATGACTAACATCATATTTAAAATAATACAATAAGTTATCTATAAACGAATTTTAAAGTTTTGGTATAATTAAACATGGGTTTTTGAACATGTAGCAGGAAAGTGAAATCGTACTAATGACTTATGACAAAAAAAAAGGCAAATGATAATGTTTAAATATTTTAACCAACAAATAGACACACAATACTCAATATAAAAAAACAATGTTATGCGAAGATGCTTTTGATAAATAAAATTTTATGAAATATTAAAGGTCCTGATCTATTACAAGCAAAAGTTCTCCATGGCTCGTTGACCATTTGAAAATATCCATCTTGCCGAATGAATCTCTCCCAGATTTTAATAAATCTTTCCAACCGACAACATTATACCAGTAACAAACAACGATTAATAAATGTGGATATGAAAATAAAAAAAAACAAATGTAGTATATTAAAAATAGATTTCAAACTGTAGTATATTATATATAGATTATAAACCTTATAGTTTCGAAAAGCCCTTCTTATGTAGATATTTTTAATTCGCATTCAGATTCACCAATTATCTTTATAATTATTTTTTATTGTGTAAATCAGTGAAGATTCTAATGTGTTTAGGTAGTCACTAGAAAATAAGAATAAATTGTTAGTAATATTAGAATGTGAATTGTTAAAAAGTTAATAGCAATAGAGTTATTTACTAAGGTATCGACTATACAACTTTAAAAAAGATGATACTTTGAACCATTAGAAAGCTCAATGAAGTTGTAGGGATCATAGGTATCTTGAAGTTGTAGGGATCATAGGTATCTTCAAGATCAATGGCATCTGAGGTTGATTTCAGCAATAATATTTCACAATTATCTTTATTAAAAATTATATTTTTAAAAAATGACTTATTTTGTATTTAAAAACATAGAGTATCACCAAAGGCCAACTTAAGTTCATATACAAATTACTCCACCCATCCGTGAAACAAAAGTAATTATCACACTTATTTTTTTTAATTTGCTCATTATTTTAAATTTATTTAATTACTTATGAGATTAGATAGATGGAATCATTTATGCAATAATTTATCATTTTATATTCAATTAAAATGTGTTATGAAATTTGTAAAAAAAAACATGTGCTACACAATAATTAGTGACATAGAAAACGCCCCCTAAAAAGAGTACTTAAAAAACATGTTATATAAACAAACAATTTGTATTATTAAAATAAAGTTATTCATAGATGCTAAAGATGATATATATTAAGAAATCATGGCAAAAACCAGAAACAAAGAACTTAAAGGGTTGCCCTGATTATGAATTTTGAATACTTTCATTCAAGTTAATGATTTGAAATTCAAGTTGTCAAAAATTACTGTATCTTCCAAATTATATTTATTTTTGGAATATAATTATTGCTTTATTATTTAAATAATTTTTTTTAGAATTGGTTGTGACTAGATATATACCAAAACAATTGCATATATCATTTTAAAATTTATTAGTATTAGAATTTTAAATATTTAAAAAAGTTACGTAAACATATAATATGAATATTGATTGAAGATAATGTTTAATTAAATATTCAAATAATAAAGGAAGAACAGTGTGATAATCATGTTAGGATACAATGGCGTGGAACCCATAATGGAATTTTAAAAGCAATAACGTGTGTTTGACGGATATTAGGGTTGTATACGATGCTAGTCAAATCTTTTGACCTTAAAATGTTTCCTAC
The DNA here is from genome assembly GCA_947069175.1 of Scalesia atractyloides. Taxonomy (NCBI): domain Eukaryota; kingdom Viridiplantae; phylum Streptophyta; class Magnoliopsida; order Asterales; family Asteraceae; genus Scalesia; species Scalesia atractyloides. Next base: position 80,927,613 of record CAMTDV010000020.1, on the reverse strand, counting down.
ATAACATAAAAGTTTAATTATGTAAGACAAAAAGTATAATTGTTAGAAAAGTAATGGATGATTTATGTTAACCAGTATGCTAACAACAACTTACTTGAGTTCCAATTAACCAACTTTACATGTGTTGCATATATAAGAGGCTTTTTTTCAATATTCAAGTGAGTAGATCTGTAGCCATATTTTTTATATCATACAATTTCATTTCTATCACATGTCCACTACAAAATAAAATTCAAGTGATACTATAGGTAATAACTGAACACATGGAAATGTATTAAAAAAATTATACAAAAATAATTGTTGTTTATGTTAAACAAATGTTGACTTACGTAAATCCTGTAGAAATAATCTAAATAAATGTTTTTCAGCTACTCTTTCGTCTCGTATTATTCTTCTAACTACATCTATAAGGAAACTATATATTTTGGTTAATATTTTTAATTTTAGTTTTGAATCTATTATACAGAAATATTGTTTAATGACTGTGTAATCGCTTGTATAGAAATAAAGTAAAGTTGAATTGTGAAATTGATTAAAGAATTGGTCACAGTCTAAATTTCAAAGATATAAATAAATTATACCATAAATGAGATAATCATACAGGGAAAAGTTGTAAACGAAAAAATTAAAAAAGGAAATTATTGTAATTATTAAAGAAAATAAAAAAAGAAATTATTGTAAAAACTGGCGACTTTTAAATTTGAAAATTAAATATACAATTACTTTGTTAAAATAGTGTCTCGTTATTTTCCTACCAAAAACCAATCTAGAGGCTCTAAAAACGTGACATGTGTCCCACACTTATTTTCATTTATTATATATAATAGATAACTAGCAAGACGCCCGCGCGATTCGGGGGAGGGGGGGACACATAGTATTGTGATACTTATTTTGGTAGTTTTCTTATTCATAAAATATTTAGTATAACATCATTGTGATAGATATACATGAAAAGCGAAGTAATTGGGTAGTCTATTTCATTGTGTTGTGCATGGTTCGATTAGTTCAGTTATTATCCTCAACCTAAGCCAAAACCAAAGTCATATGTTAGTTTATTTTATTAATTAATTGGTTTTCAGTTAATCACTTCGGTTTATTCGGTTAGATTAATGGTTTTTGGTTTAGTTAATCTAATTTCAATTAATAGAAAAAAGCAAAACTTGGGCTAAAACTTTTGCTTATAAATATTAGAAATTGAGGCATAAATACACGAAATGAAAGTATAAATATATGAACTCAAGGTATAAAAGCTAGAAATATATGAAAATATGAATAATTCGGTTCGGTTAAGCTAATTTTGGTAAAAAGAGAGCACAAAAAATAGATAACCGGTTTTTGGTTAATTTGGTTTTTAGTTAATTTAGTTTTTTGTTGATTTCGACTCGGTTTCGTTTGTTTTTTGTTTGCTTTCGGTTAATTATTTAGTTATTGTTTACCGATAACGGTTTTGGTTAATAATCGATAGGTGCGCGCGCGATCGGGCGGCAAACACAGACATTGCCACAGTGTGCATTATTCGGTTGGTTAGATTATTATACTCTTTATTAACCAATCTGTTTTCATCTAATCGGTTTGGTTTATTCAATTAAATTGACAATTTTTGGTTTGATTTATTTAATTTTGGCTAATAGCCAAAACCAAACTTGGGCTAAATTTTTTATTAGAAATACATGAAATAGATGTATAGGTACATGAAATGGAGGTATAAATACATAAAATGTGGGGTATAGGTATGAAATACATGAACTAAAGGTATAAAAGTTAGAAATATATGAAAATACGTATGTTTCGGTTTAGTTAACTTTGGTTAAATAAGGGTACAAAAAAAATTGATAACCATTTTTGGTTAATTGGGATTTCGGGTAATCAATTTTCAGTTAATTTAGTTTTTGGTTGATTTCGGTTCGGCTTTGGTTAACGTTTCAGTTATTACTCACCCTTATACACTGTTAATTACGTAACATATCATTTTTTTAATTAAAAAAACTATAGCAATACTGTACTCAAATTTAAGAGAATAAAATACTCGTTTATATAGTGTATTTAAAAAAAAAACTATTAACATACCAAAAAGTTATGACCGTTTAAAAATCGTGGGAGAGTTAGTTTTTTATAAAGGGATAAAGTGTAACTAATAGCTAATTATCTATAATTTGTTAAAGATGGGAGATTTAACTATAATGTAGATAATACGATTACATTGATAACATTTAATCATTTGGCATTATGTAGCCATTAACCATTATGGGATAATGACTTATTGTATTGGGCTTTAATCACTTGTACACTAAGGCATCATCTACTTGTACCTTTTAATCCATGCGTTGATACTGAACAAGACCACTACTGAAACGTCGACAAAAATGTGTAAATCATCATGCTATCTTTGGATTTTTTTCAACATTATGGTTTATAAGATATGATAAGAATACGTAAAATAATTATAAGTTTATTATGGATTAGGAAAGTGTAACTAATTTACACTATATTAATATGTATATCCTAGGGATTACTTAAGGTAATTTGCCAATTCTCTTAAAATTTCTTTAATGCATGATTTCAAGTGTTTAAAGCACGTAATATCAAAAGTGAAGTAACTTTCCAATAATACACAAACACAAATTAGGGTTTCACAAATCATCTCCCTCTTATCCACCTCTCCTCTCCATCTGCTCTCTCTCTCTCTCTCTAGCGATCAAAGGAGATCTAGGGTTTCTCTTGGTGATTCAAGATATGCCTTTCTCAATGACACCAGATCTCTCTATACGACGCTGGATCGAATGAGTTACACCTCTCAAAATCTTCGGCTTGAGTGATTCGCTCAGATCTAGGGTTTCTCCCAGATCGACTAAGTTCCAACTCAGTTTAACATAGACATAATGTTGAACTTGTTACTGTTAACGATACCTTTATCTCCGTTGACACCAATGGTTCATAAGATGGAAAGGTATGTGATCTTTCAGTTTTTCACAAATACCCTTTTTTGTCAAATTTTCCACTACACTTTTTATCCTCTATAATCATTCATTTTCGTGTATACGTATGTTGTTCAAGAAAGATCAAGATCGGAATCAGCCGTCGGTTTTGATGGAGGCGCTAGAGTTCCACTGGATCAACAGTTGTAGGTATAGACGAAAGTGGTAGAGTTCCACCGTGAAACCAAAAATCTGGCGAAAAAGAGAGAGATAGATCTGGGGTTGGTCGATTTCTCAAGAATGAAGGTGAAGATGATTGTGATGTCTATGAAAGGAGGGTTAAGAAGGTTGTGTCTTCTTTAGCAGGTCATCATCACGTTTCTTCACTTCTTACATGATCTTTCTTTTCTTTCTTTTTCTATAATTTATGTTTTGTTTTCAAATATTTTGTGGGTGATTTTGACTGTTGTAACAAAATAGTTCTTTTATGTATTTCTTAGTTAGTTAATAATTTTGATTTAAATTGTTGTAGAATTTGGATCTTGCACCCAATAAATCGGACATTCATGCCTTCATTGACAAATTTGCAGACAACGGGTTAAGGTAACTTGCTATAGCATACTACCGAGTGATCCATTAATGCCTTTTTAACACATAAAGCTTGCTTTGCTGATTTTATTTATTTGGTTTTAGGATTTGATGTTTATTTTACTTTATTTGTATTTTTTTGTTAAGATAGGAAGTTCTAGAGAGACCTAAAGAGAGTCCTCACCTACAGAGAGTAAAGAAGGACTGTGGCAATTTGTTGGGCTAATGTCGCTTTGTCATTCGCCACATCATGATCGTGCTCACACGATTCAAAGGGGGTATGAATCTTGGGGTAAAGGTTAAAATGATTACAAGTGCTTTTGGTTTGAAAATGTTCCACTCTTTTGAGGTTAAACATATTTTGTTGAATAGATATTGTTATTTGTTTGCTTGAAAGTTAACAAGGATAGGCAGGCAACATACATAATGACAATATTAACAAATTGGTGTTCTGGTTTTAATTTACCAAAAACTCCATTTCAGTTTTAGTTTTAAATGGGGTATTAGGTTTGACCTCAAAAGTTATATATTGTAAAGAATAGCTAGCAATTACCGGGTCCATTTCGGTTAGTTTTATATAAATTGAGCTATATAAATAACCATCTAAAAGACACGAGTAAGCTGCCAAAAGTGCTAAAAGTAATCTGGTCATTCCAAACAAGTTTATACGGTAAGCGATTATCCAAATTTGAAAAAACCATGTTATTTATGTTTCAATAGTTGCAGTTCATCGTGGCTATGCTTTAACTGTTATATGATGTGTAGTGACAACAATAGAATTTGATGTTTCATTTGTGAAGCCACTAGTTGTCGACTTAGCAAAGAGGTGTCTCTTTGGAGAAATGAAAGATCTGGTTGATGATTATGGCAGGGAGACCCATGAGTTCTGGTATAATCATACGCCTTTTGTAGATATTTGCTATGAATATTTTAACTACTTTGGTTTTTGTTGATTTTTAATTGCTGGTTTTTATAATCACATGAGGACAGTGCTGAATAAACAGCATCACCTAAGGCTTGTGAGTAATGATTCAGTGAGCACAAACCCAACGAGCCCGGCGCAACGCTGCAGCCAGCACAGCCGCAGCAAACGCAACCGCATCAGCTCAGCAAGCACATCCGCAACGATATATAAAGATGACACGGTTGTTCTTGATGGTGTTGGACTGCTGGTGATAAGAAGTTTAATTTAGAACGACGTGAATAGGTGCACTTCCACTAAAATGATTTCGTAAACGATATCTCAAGAAATAACAATAATATTAATCATTATTGTATTCAAGGGTGTAGATGGGTGAACTGTCTTTTTTTTTTTCATTTCAGAGAAAGAGAGAAGGATCAAGGTCTCGAGGTTGGTGCTTATGTTTTATGGTAGCCATGGTTGAAGCGGTGTCACCAGATTTCCAGAGAACAGATCTACAGTGACGACGACTATCTACTGCCGAACATTTCATCAATTCGGGTTGTGAAACTGGTCTTGTATTAAGCTTCCAATGTGTGTTCAATATATAAAACTACAGAATCTAACAAGCTCTCATATGTTGAAAGTCTACTAGGTAAGTTAATTTTTGCTAGGAGATGAGACAATTCAAAGTGAGACCCACAAGAACCCTCAACTTCTCCTCTATCGCTATGGATCTTTGTTTTGGCGAAACTTGCAACTATCACACACACCATCGCCACACCCAGCCACTACATCTACCTCTCTGATCGGTTAGTCGTTCAATGTACTATCAAAATAAAAGTATTAACTTTTTAATGAATAAATGTCAGGATGTTTATAATCTGACTACATTTTCAACAACTTTTGACAAATTTCACTTATTTGTCCTATTGGAGATAATATAAATCCCAAAGCGACTCATTTGTAGGTAGTGGGTCAATATTGCCATCTTTAATCATGCATGTGATAGATTCTAAATGATGTGTGTTGAATCTATCTGCAGCATTAATAACAATTTAATGATAAATTGTAAGGCTCGTATATAATTGGTGTCATTAATATTATAGGTCACTATATCTAAAGATGACACGGTTGTTCTTGATAGTGTTGGACTGTTGGTGATAAGAAGTTTAGAGAAGAACGACGTGAATAGGAGCACTTCCACTAAAATGATTTTGTAAACTATATCTCAAGAAATAAGAATAATATTAATCGTTGTTGTTTGACAGATTAGATCAGCAACTGAGTCTCGCACATCTCATTATGATGAAGAGAAATTGAAAGAAGGTTTTAAATTGCATGATATGTTTTCTTTGCTTTTTAGGGGGGAAGATAGGTGCTTCTATCCTAGGGCATACAAGACACATGTTATTGGTGGCAGCCCGCCATATTTAACATATAAAAGAAGTTTATATGTTAAATACGGCGGGCTCCCGCCAATAACTTGTGTCTTGTATGCCCTATGGAGAGAAGCACCCATCTTTCCCCGACAAAGCAAAGAAAAATTGTAAAAAAAGCATAATGAACGAGGATGGCCTGAATCTACGTAAGTGATAGGTTTATTATATTTACCGATTTCAAATTGTATTTCCAACCTTTCTGTTATAACTAATTGTATCATGCCATGATGTAGATACAATATGGGTATAAGGCAAAAACCTTTCTCAGTCGCACTCTATGCTTGTGAGATATTAATAAGGGCATTCCGGTCAAATGTTAAGCCCGTCAAGGTACTTAAGATATAATCTTACATTCGTAGGTTGATCTTACTTTTTCACTTTAATAGTTTAATAATATTGTGTGTTACATTTATTAGGCTGTAGGAAGTGATGATGGAGAAGATAACTGGAGTGACAGATAAAGAGACATGAATGCATATAAGCCAACTTCAGGTGATCTTGCAGTTCTGCAGTTATTTATATGTTCTTTCCTTCTTGTAATTAGTTTTTATTCTTGTTGTTATAATTTTTTGTTTTAAAATTATTATATTGATTATTGACCGGCAAGATGGGTTGGACTTTTAAGTTGTAACATTTTGGTGCCGGCCGCTGATCGACCCACTAGTAGGGCAACATATTTGTCATTTTTTGAGTTTTGTTAACATCGTCGTACCAGGAAGTGGCACCGCCGCTAGCCCCGCCACCACCATCGTCGGCCATCTCTCCACATTATGGGTGAGTTTCTCAATCATACATAAACATAGTGATTATGGTACATCTTTTTGAAAATACGGGTTTTGTTCATTGCAACCGAATAATTGAACACTACTAGAATAACTGAAAAAAAACGACGAATTGGAATAATTAGCAAACTGATTGAGAAATGATAATTTGGCTATGACTTTTTACAACTCATTGTTATGTTTGTATAAATAACTAAATAAACAAATTGACATTACATTGATGTTGTTTTAAATTTGTAAATAATATATATATATATATATATATATATAATTGTCAAACAATCAACTTTTACAGTCAAGAATATTGTTTTAAATTTGTAAATAATATATATATATATATATGTAATTTGTCAAATTACACTAAATTCAGTAAAAATATGTGTTGGATATCAAAAATACAAATAATAATCCGTTGTTAGAATCTAACTTCATTTGAACCATTCTCAATACAGTCAAGTTTTCTTATAGCTGTCATGTACTGATCCCCTTCAAATACCAAACCTTTTAGTTAGAAGTTAACATAAATTGACCTATTCTCAATAACTTTTTTAAGTACGAGACTTGCTTTAACAATTGTGAAATACTAACCTTTTCAAATACCAACTCCCTAAGTTAGAGAATCTTTTGATTTTTATTGTTGTCCTTTAGATTTTTTTACTACTAACCCTATCACACTTGCTTTTACACTGGCTATTACAGTTGTAAAGAAAACAATGAGTAGTGGTGGTGAAGCATGCTTGGAGCTCTATAAATCTGTAACACTCTACAACCACTGAACATTAGAGTCCAGATTGTAGCTTCATGGAATGAGCAACTATAAAGCAAAAGAAGAAATTAACCTTCAAATTGTAAGTTAATCTCAGTTGAACTAAATCTTACTTTTAAATCTTACATCAATTAATAAACCTTCAAAGGATCAACCTAACAAGTTCTTTTTTACTTTGTTTCAGAATATCAATACCTTGCACTATTTCTCGGTTCTTTACATCTAGGTCTTGCATTGTTTCTTGGCTTTTCTACTTCTGGGTCTCGCATTGTTGTAAGCTTTCTCACTTTTATTGGTTTGTTTTGTAACTTTAAACTGTTATAAACATAGGTGTAAGAATGTTCAATGCATCCAATATGAAAATGTGACACTATTTTTGTTGTTTGTATTGTATTGTTTTAGTTTAGATGTGTTGTAATGGATTGAAACAAAGCAATTTCAAACTCAACCTTCTAATACCCTTTTTGTAGTAAATGACACAAATACCCTTTAAAAAACCCCTACTTCCCTCCTACTGCACTCTAACGCACCCTTTAAAAAAAGCCTACTTACCTCTATGTAAAAAGGGTTTGTCTCAGATTCTTGAAATAGTGATTCATCGTATGAATAAGTTATAGATCAGACAACAGTTAGCCAATCTAGATTTACGAATGATTATAGATTATTCATTGGTAGAATGGAAAGAATTGGAGGAAGAGGAATCCACAGGGAATGAATGGGAAGATCGAAACCCGTGTGCTGTGTGCGTCCTTCGTTCTAGAAACGAAATGACATTCTAAAATACATTTGTTTATTCTTTAACAAAAAAGAAGTTAACGTTACCCCGTGCATTGCAGTGGGATATTGATAAGGATATTCTTTAATATGTTGATTTTAAATATTGAATTAAAATGTCGGATCTTAAATAAGTATAATACTTTGTAAAAATCGATTAATTGATTATCGTTAAATAACGAATGTTCTATTTAATAGATATTATTTAACAATAATGTATGCTTATCCAATAGATGAATCGAAAAATAATTCTAATGATACTGATATTTGTATTAGTTTAAAGCGTGCATGCCTTTCCGTTTATAAACCAACATGGTTTTTCATGCAAACCTACATATCCCTTATTTTTAAGTTGGCGATTAAATCAACATGCCACGTGAGCCGATGTAATGATTCGCATGACACTTACCGATTAAAAATAAGTTGGAGGATCGTGACTTATTGCAATAAGTATAAAAGTTACATAATAAAGAAAACAATAAATTTGACATTTCAATACTATTTAGTTAAATAATCAAATAAAAAAAATAAAAATAGAAAGAAGACACCAAAAGAAAAAAAAATATTTAAAATAGTATGTCAGGCAAGGCATCTGATATAATTAGCAAAAAGTTGCAAATTAGTGGATTTTACAAAAATATAATAGGGTATATAGGGGGAAATGGAATTTGTGTCTACACTACACTCACAACCGTTTGCTTATGATTTTTTAAAATTTTAATTATTAAGTTTTCTTAATTGTTTTTTTGTCGCCCTTTATGGATAAGAGTAGTATTTTTTGTTGCCCTTTTCATTTTATGGATAAGAGTAGTATTTTTTTTATTGCTCTTTCATTTTTTGGATATGATTTAGTTATTGCATATCCATAATGGTTCTGGTTAATAATCGATAGGTGAGCGCGCGATCGGGCGAGAAACACATACATTTCCACAGTGTTTATTGTTCGATTTGTTAGATTTTTATACTCTTTATTACCAATCTGTTTTCATTTAATCGGGTTGGTTTTTTCAATTATATCCACGGTTTTTTGTTTGATTATTTAATTTCGGCTAATAGCCAAAACCAAACTTGGGCTTAAAGTTTTGATTAGAAATACATGAAGTTTGGTATAGGTACATGAAATGGAGGTATAAATACATAAAATTAGGGTATAGATATGAAATACATGAACTAAAGATATAAAAGTTAGAAATATATGAAGATACGAATGGTTCGGTTCAGTTAACAATGGTTAAATGAGGGTACAAAAAAATTGATAACCATTTTTGGTTAATTGGGGTTTCGGGTAATCAGTTTTGAGTTAATTTAGTTTTTTGGTTGATTTCGGTTCTGCTTCGGTTAAGGATTTAGTTATTACTCACCCTTTGACACTGTTAATTACGTAACATATTATTTTTTTAATTAAAAAACTATAGCAAAAGTATACTCAAATTAAAGAGAATAAAATACTCGCTTTTATAGTTTAATTTAAAAAAATATTAACATACCAAAAAGTTATGACCGTTTAAAAATCGTTTGGAAGTTAGTTCTTTTAATAAAAGGACAAAGTGTAACTAATTATCTATAATTTTGTTAAAGATAGGGAATTCAACTATAATCTAGATAATATGATTAAATTGACATCATTTAATTATTTAGCATTATGTAGCCATTAAACATTCTAGGATAATGACTAAGTATATTGCACTTTAATTACCCGTATACTAAGACATTATCTACTTGTACCTTTTAATCCATGCGTCGATACTTAACAAGACAACTACCGAAACGTTGACAAAAACATGTAGGTCGTCATGCTATATTTGGATTTTTTTTAAACATTATAGTTTATAAGATATGACAAGAATACGTAAAATAATTATAAATTTATTGTGGAGGGGGAAAAGTGTAAGTAATTATCTATAATTTTGTTAAAACTTAGGGCTTTAAGTGTAAAAAGTTTAGGGGCTAAAAAATAAATAGTGTTTAAAAAGACTAAAATTACCCTTATTTTAGGGGCCTAACTATAAATAAAGGGAGGAAGAGTTCTTTTTTTTTTGGGTATATTAAAATACCCATTTCTCATGGATTATATTATGGGTTTGGTTATTGCTTACCGATGACGGTTCTGGATAATAATCGATAGGTGCGCGCGCGGTCAGCGGGAAACACAGACACTGTCACAGTGTGCATTGTTCGGTTGGTAAGATTATTATACTCTTTATTAACCAATCCCTTTTCAGTTAATCGGGCTAGTTTATTCAATTAGATTGAAAGTTTTTGGTTTGATTTATTTAATTTCGGCTAATAGCCAAAACCAAACTTGGGCTAAAAGTTTTGATTAGAAATACATAAAATTTAGGTATAGGTACATAATGAAGGTATAAATACATAAAATTGGGGTATAGATATGAAATACATGAACTAAATATATAAAAGTTAGAAATATATGAAAATATGAATGGATCGGTTCATTTAAGTTCAGTTAACAATTCAGTTATTACTCACCCTTAGACACTTTTAGCTACGTATCATATCATTTTTTTAATTAAAAAAATCATAGCAATATGTAACACTTTAACCCGATTTCTACAGTATTTTAATAAATGCGGATGATGGGTCCTAGATTTTTTAAAAACAGAGTACTAATAGTTTGGGTTAACTAATAACCCATACGATCCGACATAACGGATTATTATACTTAATCACAGTTTAAAAGCATTAAAGTTCTAAACTTGAAAACTTTGTTGTGCATGATCATGCACCTTTTCATAATCCTTTCAAAGAGTTAGTTGTTTAATAGTGTTTGGTTCTTCGCGTGCTTGGTCATCCGTCCGGTTCCCGCCTTTGTGATAACCTATTATAAACACTAAAAAAATTAGTGCTTAAGTTAAACGGTCAAACGCTTAATAAACGAAACATTTGAACGCAAACATTAAATTTATATATATTAGCCCTTCCACCCGGCTGGGTCAAGCTTCCACCCGACCGTTTGAGCTGAACGTGTTTCTTCTCCTAACCCTTCTGCGGCCAGGTCAGGTTTCCACCAGGCCATGTCAGCTGAACATGGTTTCTTTTCATCCAATTTGCATCCAAATCCATCCAAACTCGTTTTACTCGCTTGGGATTCATACCTTAACTTATTTAAATCATAATCCATAACCGTATTTACAATTTTTATGTTTCACACACCAGTTACCTGGTTTGCTCATATGTTTATTCGACCCTTTATGATGTTTAAGCACTTAAGCTTAATTCATCAGTATTCTTTTCGTATCCTCTATTTTCACACTAAGACTTTTATTTGTCTATCACCACAAATACTATACCTACCTCACTTAAAGTGGTCTAATGTCCACCCTTGACTTGACTGACTCTAGTCGGATCAATAGCCCTCACTGAGAGCCTAACCCGTTTTACATACCTGGCGCGGTTCAAAGCCATGTCCTATTTTCAATACCTTGCAAATTCTTTCCATTAGTCACTGCAATACTTGCCCGTAATGTAAGCCTGCATGTAAGTATGACACTTAACAAAAATCAAGCGTTAAGTACTACGCTAAAATGGTGATATGATCACCATTTGACCCGTATGACTTGTTTGGTCTTTTAACCATTATTGGTTTATTCTTTAGAAAGTTACACAAGTGATATACTTGTAAATTCGCTCATTTGACCCGTTATGACTTACGACATAGGGTCTCATTTTTACACTCTTTAGTTTAATCATTAACATATGATTTACTTGCCCCTTTTTACTCGCTCCACCCATTTCAATTCGCGTCAGCAAGTATTTATATCAAAAACAACGTATTTTTACTTGCTTGAACCATTTCGGTTTGCGTTAGCATTTATTAATATAAAAAAAACGTATTTTTACTTGCTCAGCCAATTTCGATTCGCTTCAACAAGTATTTATATAAAAATATATATTCTTACTCGCTCGATCCATTTCGGTTCGCATCAGCAAGTATTTACATCAAAACTCATTTTTCCTTGTTCGACCGGTTTCGGTTCGCGTCATCAATTATATATCGTCAAAACTCATTTTTACTTGTTTGACCCGTTTCGGTTTGCGTCAGCAAGTATTTATTATCAAAACTCATTTTTTATTATAAGAGTGTAAGTTTTACTTACTTTGTGTCCTTCATACTTGAATTTGTATCCATTTGACCCGTTCATTTCCAAGTTCCTACCTAGCTTGTCAGAGTCAAACTACCACATCATATCCACAAGATCATTAGATTAGTCAACCATTAACATGACCATCGCACCTTATGGATTCACACACACTTATTCATCAAAGCATGTTATTTATTCAACAACTATTTTTATCCCATAGTTCTTTCCATTCACTAACCGTTTGACCCATTAGTTGTAACACCCTGTAAAATCGTGTCCAATAATATAGTGACACGTGTTGTATTTTAAATATAGTCTATTAAAGACCAATAAGGACTAAAGGCGTCAACATGCTCAATCTGAGCCTCTGAGTGACGGTCCAATGTCAACATGCATAAATAACAGCCTCTGAGTGACTGATATGTTAACATGCTTGAAATTTGGCCTCTGAGTGACTGATATGTCAACATGCACAGCCTCGGAGTGACATCGGAATCAACATGCTTATAATAAGCCTCTGCATGATCCTTTGTGAAGTCCTAACTCTCATACGTGCCATTTGTTGGACAAGAGGGTTTAATGTTGTAAATATGTGAAAGTTGGATAATGGAGGGATTAAAAGTGTCAACATATTAATTTATACCTCTGAGTGACCTTTTAACGAACCGAGAGCTCGACAATGTCCGGACATAATTCCGGGTATGCCCAGTATTGGCTACGGAGGGCTAAAAGTGCCAAAATGGTGTTTAAAAAGGTTTTTAGAAGCTTTTTAAAGTTAAGGGGCTAAAGTGTCAAAGTTTGAAAGTGGCCCATTAGCCGTAACACCCTGTAAAATCGTATCCAATAATATAGTGACATGTGTTGTATTTTAAATATAGTCTATTAAAGACTAATAAGGACTAAAGGCATCAACATGCTCAATCTGAGCCTCTGAGTGATAGTCCGATGTCAACATGCATAAATAATAGGCTCTGAGTAAATGATGTGTCAACATGCTTGAAATTTAGCCTCTGAGTGACTGATATGTCAACATGCTCAGCCTCTGAGTGACATTGGAATCAACATGCTTATAATAAGCCTCTAAGTGATCCTTTGTGAAGTCCTAACTCTTATACGTGCCATTTGTTGGACAAGAGGGTTCAATGTTGTAAATATGTGAAAGTTGGATTATGGAGGGATTAAAAGTGTCAACATGTTAATTTATACCTCTGAGTGACATTTTAACGAACCGAGAGCTCTACAATGTCCGGACATAATTCCGGGTATGCCAAGTATTGGATATGGAGGGCTCAAAGTGCCAAAATGGTGTTTAAAAATGTTTTTAGAAGCTTTTTAAAGTTAAGGGGCTAAAGTGTCAAAGTTTCAAAGTGGCCAGAGGGCGGCCGCGGGCCGCGAGAGGCTAGGCCTGGGTCTCTTGCGGGGCGCGAGAAAGGCTCTGCTGTAGAAAGTTTTTGCTTGGCCTCCAAACAAAGCTCCAAAACCATTAATTCGAAACCATGGACTTGTAATCAGCTATGCCACATTTTAGGACACTTGTAAGCTTCCTCTTACACCCCTAAACACCTGGCTTCACCTCCTTTGAGCTCTCCAACTATAAATAGGTGCTTAAATTCACCATTTCAAGTTGCACATTCTCATTTATTCACTCTTCTCCTTTCTCTGGAAGTTCCTAGCTAAAAGGAGCATCCAACTAGGTTCTTGCATTGTAGGAATCTCTTGTAAGTGTCCCTTGCTCTTGCATTTTCGTTTATAGGCTTTTATAGCCAAAAGTCAAGCGTTTTACGGCAAACGCTTTGACTTTCGTTAAGACCATTATAGTCCAGGCATTGTTCGAAACATGGCTAAGTGATCATAATAAGGTAGGTGTTAGTCCCTATAAAGGGCACCTCCTGAAGATCACGTTTGCTAGACCAATTGACGGGTCAAAGTTATGATATTAAAAAGTCAAACAAGCCATTTTTTGGAAAAAATCATAAATTGATCTTATATATGTTATGAAACCTGTTTTGACACTTAAACAAGTTGGTAATAGTTATCAGAACATGTAAGAACATGTCCCGCTCGTTAATTTCAGTTCTAGGGTCGGTTCGCAACCAAAAGTCGTGAAGTTTGACTTATTCTTTGACTTTCGATTCTGACCCGATTTAGATTAGTTACATACTGATCTAAAGTTGCATTATGATCATAATATAATGTAGCATAACCCTCTGAGGTTATATTACATGATCATAATCAGAATCCAAGTTTATGCGCAAGTTCCATAATTATGCCATCTTTGACCAAAATGTCCTTTTTGCATAAAACAAGGTTTTAAATAGTAATGAACTCGAAAATGAGTTTCCTACTGATGTAATATTATAAGTAGGATTATTTGGGATGTTAAACCAAGTTATAAACTGAGTTTTCAAGCAAGTCTTTAAATTATGTCAATAAATGGCAATTTTAGCCCCCGTGGCTTATAAAATGGTTTTAATAAAATATTTTTAAGGTAAATCAATTACCTACTGATATTTTATATTAAATAACATATGTAAGACATTTAAATCTGACTCTAATGTCAGTTTTCATTAAATATAGCATAAAACATCATTTTACGACATAAGCGCCGTTCCGGCGCATAGTATGGTTTTGAGCCATATTAATGGACCAAGACTTGTTACCTACTGATTTTAAAGCTTATTTCAAACATATTTACAGTTGGTATATATTATAAACTCAGAATCTCAAATAATTTATAAACTATGTGTAAAATGACCAAAATGCCCATTCGGTGCATAATTTGGTCATAAAAGATAATTTACACATATAATTGATATCCTAATAATAGTATATCACAAAAAATTTATTTTTCCAGAATATTTACAATCATAACATTAAATTGTATTCAAGTTCCTTTTATATGGTATGAAATTACCAAAACGCCCTTATGAGGCATAATTTTTTTTATAACGGGCATACAAGTTGATATCCTACTGATATCTTAACTTATTTAAAGTATAATGGCATATAGGACTTGTCCATGACTTATCCGGTTACCCGATATCGCTAATATGCGCTCGGTTAAGTATATGTAACTATTTTACAGAAATTAACCAAAACGGGTTTAACCTTGTCATTTTAAGTCTCAAGATCCAGAATGTTAATATTTTACCCATATTAAGCAAGTCAAGGTACTTGTTGGGATTAAACTTCATTCTATCCAATCATCGTTTAATCTAGCGTCATATGTTTTGATCAAGTACGCTAGTCGGTCTAAGTCTATGACTTAAATAAGACTGTTAGTATTTAATTGGTTAGTTTATGCCATAATCCAGACTAGAGACTTGCCGGTAAATGCTATCTACACTTAGTTCTTTTTGTGTACGGCTGAGTTATTAAAAATTAAAGAAGACTAGCTCAGGTAAATACTCTCAACTTATTTCCCTTATACGGGCTTGGGTTACGGTAAATTATTACCGCTTGGTCGGAAATGGGATTCAATCGAACGTCGGTTCGGGGATAATAAATCTGCATATTCTGTTTTAATCAGTTTTGTTAGATAATTTAAACATCAGGGGTTAACTACCGTGTCCTGGATATCCTCGGCTCATTACAATAGAAATGGCCACGACCTTAGCGCGGGTGTAGGCATACACCCGATAGACACTCAATTATGCATTCCCACAAGGTTGGGAGGAATTGACTCCTTCGTGAGTCCAAAGTGGTGTGTACGTTAATTGTGTCTCGGTCTCCATACCGGGCCCCGTATGTATGACAAACATGTAAATCTGTTAACAAGGTTGGACGGTCAATTAACCCAAGTTATAAAAAAAAATTGTGCTGATACGCACTTAAAACCTTTTTGAAATGTTTTCAAAATGAGTCAGTTGGGTGTATTTACCAGCGTAAGCTGACGTATTTTCAAAAGACTAAACTACAGGTACAATACGAAAATAGGCCAAAGGTGCTCGGTAGTGATAGAGGATCTTGCAAATCCTAAATCTGCCCAAAGTCTGTTTTATATTCTTTCCATGTATAATTTATGATCCGCCTGTGGATCTTCTATTACGAGCCTGTATATTATTTTATTTTGAACATTCGGTTTGTAATAGTAATTTTACTCCAAGACTTCAGCTGTGCCATGTTTAATTGACAATGATGTTATCAACTTACGTCACGATACTCCCCACCCGGGCCCACCGGTGTATGGATTTCGGGTTGGAAATCTGGGGTGTGACAGTTTGGTATCAGAGGCAACGTTTGAGAGAATAAAATACTAGCCTTTTGTGTTTAATCTCAAACTTACATGAGCACATTCCTTAGACTTCCGAGTCTAGGCATTGACCTAGGATTACTGATTTCATTATTAAGTTATTAGTATTGTTTTTGAATTGATTTTTAACAGGAAAATGCCGCAACATGTACGAGGACAAAGTGGGAGAGGAAAAGGTCCAATGAGGGGAGGACCATCGGGGCGCATTCCCCTCAACCTCATAACCCAGACGCTTACCAAGAATCAGGAGATTCATCTCATTGGCAACCAGCGAGACGTTCAGTCTCTAATAGACACTCGCACTCACATTCCCAAAATTCTTACCACTCTCACCACTCTATCATTCAGACCATACCCATCATTCCCATTCACATTCTTACCATGAAGAATTTAAGCCTAACCATTACTTTAACACGCCTCCAGCCGATCAAAATCAGTTGGACCAGCCACACCCTATGGACGAGGACTCTGACCCCGGAGATGCCACCGTCGGGATCAAATATGCATCCCATTGAAATTTCGAGCGATTACAACTCCTATGCTGGATCGCCCTACCAAGGTCCTAATGAGTGGGACCAATATTGGAACCAATTCACCTTTGCCCACACTCCTTCTCATCACTCTCAACTACCCCTGTTCAAGAAGATGTCCACATAGAACCAATGGACCAACCTCAACCACCACCTGAACCACCAAGGAGGAAACGTGGAGCACATATGTCGGTACATGCAGGATAAAGGTCGGGATCGCTGCCATCTTTGCCAAACTCCTACCCCACGATTCAAGAGGACCCACAAATGGGTGGGCCCTCTAACACCTCACCTGTGGTTGAACCAACACCAACACCCACACCTATAGTTCAACCACCACCATCAGGTTACTAACCCAATTCCCACATATCCAGACACGTCTGGATATGATCCTTTTAACCCGTCTACACCAGTAGACTATCAAGCATGGTCGCAAGACCCCTATATGCAAGCAGTTATGCACAACGCGCTTTACCCGCCTCCTTTCCCACCTACTAACCCACCGATTAGATATCCAACTTATGGATACCAGTATCCGGTTATGCCACAACCACAACCTCCACTGCCACTAGAGGCCATTAATGAGGCCTTAGAAAGAATGAAAGAGATGCAGCAACAAGCGGAGAAAACGAAGAAAAAGACAAACAAGTTCTTCAAGAAACTCTCCAAATTGGTCAAGGGAAAGAAGGACGAGTGAGGCCTCTTCTAATTATATGTAGTCCCTGCGAGGACGTTGTTATTTCTTTTAGTCCCTTCATGGACATTTTTAATCCTTTAAGTCCTTGCATGGACAAGTTTATTTCATTTTTCTAGTATTGTAATTTCTAATTTGGAAATTAATGAAGTACTTTTGGAATTATATATATATGTAAATCATCCTCTTGAAAACTAGCGTCTCAATTTTACTCAAAATTTATGCTTTGCTATATAATTCCAAAAGATCTTAATGGATTGATTATGCCAAGTGGCGTAGACCACATATTGGCCAAGAAATGATAGTTAAGTACGAAGGGGTCTTCTATCAGGATAGTTAAGGGAAGTTATCCTTCTATCCAGAGGTAAGGGACTAGGTCCAAGCCTCCAAGGTCGTTAAGGTCGAAGGTGACCGGGACCATTAATCAATCATTAAGGTACTCTTATGTTAACATTGAGAATGTTCATACACCTGGTAGTGTGGCTTGAGGAACCACACTAGCCATCAGGCCAATGTGCCCAATTTATGTCCAACGGGACAGGCTGATATGCCATATACATCTGATATGATGTAGGCCAATGTGCCCAATTATGTCCAGCGGGACAGGCTGATATGCCATATACATCTGATATGATGTAGGTCAATGTGCCCAATTATGTCTAGCGGGACTATGCCATATACATCTGATATGATGTAGGCCAATGTGCCCAATTTATGTCCAATGGGACAGGCTGTTATGCCATATGTATTATGTCCTAAGTGACATGCTGAAATGCCATATATATATATGTATATATAGATATATATATACCAATGTGCCCAATTATTATGTCCTTATGAACTATAAAATTGTCAATGGTGACAATGACAGTTGTGACATTGCGATCCACTGTCCAATAATATATGGACTACGTCCAAATTATAATTTACCTATAATGGTCCTATTAAGACCTAGGCCAAATATAGATATATTAAGCCTAAGAGTTGTGATTCACACTAGTATAGGCAATGGATTGTTATATACAATGTTGAAAACCGATATGGTTGATATACCATGGCTAAACAAAGTTTTATTGGTATATAGAACCCAAGACTTAAGTAACTCAAATGAAGCACAAAGTAGCCACAGGAATGTTGAATCTAATAAAGACGAAAACAAAAATATAGATGATGATAATTTTCAACCTCGCATTGATGCGGCAATTGAAGAGGCCATGGGAAAGGCCATCGAAAGGCTTAGAGAGCCGAGTGCTACTCGCTCTAGACCCTTATCTATTCCACCATCTTCCGCTCATAGGGAGAGCTCCGTTCACTCTCCAAATGCGAAGAGTGAACCAAAGAAAATAGATCTTACTGAAAAGTCCCGTTCTGTTAAGGACGGATGTACCTATAAGTATTTTGTCTCCTGTAAGCCCCGAGACTTTAACGGGGAGAAAGAAGTTGTAGAAGCCCTAAAGTGGCTAGACGAGATGGAAACGATAGTAGATATCAGCAATTGTGCTGATAAGGATGTGGTCAAGTACGTATCACAATTATTCAAGGGCGATGCCCTAATATGGTGGAAAGCTATGATTCAATCAACATGTACCGTACACCTGTACAACTTGGGATGGTCCAAGTTTGTTGATTTGGTAAAGGAAACTTACTGCCCACCTCATGAGGTGGAGAAGTTAGAGACAAACTTCTTGTCTCTTTCAATGAAAAACCTAGATTGTCGGAAGTATGTTTCTAACTTTAACTCCCTATCTAGGTTAGTCTCCTATTTGATCACCCCAGAATCGAAACGCATTGTGCGTTTCATAAATGGCTTGGGGCCCGAAATAAAGGGCATGGTAAAGGATGCTCAGCCTAGTACCTATAGGTCTGCTGTGGACCTATCTCTTTCCCTCACCCTAGATCTGGTAACACAAAAGTCAGTTAAGACTGAAACTGACGAAAAGAGGAAACGGGAGGATAATAACTCCCAAAGATTTAAGAAGAAAGGAAATTTCTGGTTCAAGAAGAACCAACACACCTCTAATGACAAACCTCTATGCAAGAACTGTAAAAATAGTCATTGGGGACAGTGTGGCATAAATCCACAAACCAAACCCTGTGGTATCTGCAAAAGAAAAGGGCATAAGACCTTAGATTGCAAGGATCTTAAGGATGCAGTTTGCTACAACTACAACGAAAAGGGGCATATAACGTACAATTGCCCCAAGAAACCCAAAAGTAATGAGGCAAAGCCTGGAGAGGCCAAGAAGGGGAATGCCCGTGCCTTTCAAATGAATGCCAGGGAGGCCGTTGATGACAACAACGTCATAACAGGTACATTCCTCATCAACAATATTTACGCTAGAGTTCTTTTCGATTCGGGTGCGGATAAATCATTTGTTGACCATAAGTTTAGTAAACTATTAAATTTACCCATAAGAACTCTAGATAAAACCTATGAGATAGAACTCGCCGATGGAACCTTAGAGACTGCTTCTTCCATTCTTGATGGATGCTCAATATCTATTAAGAATCATTACATCCCTATCTCTCTTTTGCCAATGAAATTGGCGGGGTTTGATGTTGTCTTAGGCATGGATTGGTTATCTCATAACCAAGCCCGTATTACCTGCGATAAGAAGCTCATCGAAATTAAAACCCCATCTGGTGAAATGATCACCATCCCCGGAGACTCACAATATATATTGCCAGACAAGGTGTCGTTATTTAAGGCATCCAAGTGTTTGAAGAAAGGTTGTGTCATCTACATGGCACAAGTCACCATAAATGAATCTAAGCTGAACCTTGAAAATCAACCAGTTATCTTGGAATATCCCGATGTTTTCCCTGAAGAATTACCAGGCCTACCTCCGGATAGGCAAGTGGAGTTTAGAATCGACATCATACCAGGATCAGCACCCGTAGCTAGAGCTCCATATAGACTAGCTCCAACCAAAATGAATGAGTTAAAAGTTCAATTGGATGAACTCTTGGAGAAAGGATTCCTTCAACCTAGTTCCTCGCCTTGAGGAGCTCCTATTCTGTTTGTAAAGAAGAAAGACGGTTTGATGCGAATGTGCATCGACTACCGGGAGCTAAACAAGTTAACAATTAAGAATAGATATCCTCTACCTAGGATCGATGATTTATTCAACCAACTTCAAGGGGCTAGTTACTTTTCTAAGATAGATTTGAGATCAGGATATAATCAGCTGAAGGTTAGAAGTGAAGATGTTCCTAAGACAGCCTTCAGGACCCGTTATGGTCACTTACGATTTTTTGGTGATGCCTTTTGGGCTTACAAATGCACCTGCAACATTCATGGATCTCATTAATAGAGTCTGCAAACCATATTTGGATAAGTTTGTCATTTTCTTCATAGACAACATACTTATCTATTCTCGTAATCAAGATGATCACGAGAAACATCTTCGGTGCATCCTAGAATTATTAAGGCAGGAGAAACTTTATGCAAAGTTCTCAAAATGCGAATTTTGGCTTAGAGAAGTCCAATTCCTTGGACACATGGTAAGTGAGCATGGTATCAAAGTGGATCCCGCCAAAATAGAGTCCATAATGAATTGGGAAGTGCCCAAGACCCCTTCGGAAATTCGTAGTTTCTTAGGATTGACAGGTTACTATAGAAGGTTCATTGAGAACTTCTCAAGAATAGCCACTCCTTTAACTACCTTGACCCGTAAGAATGTTAAGTATAATTGGGGCCCAAAGCAACAAGAATCTTTTGAGATTCTTAAACACAAGTTGAGCAACGCTCCTTTGTTATCTCTACCCGAGGGTATTGAGAACTTTGTTGTCTACTGTAATGCTTCGCACACCGGCATAGGCTGTGTGCTAATGCAAAATGGCAAGGTAATTGCCTATGCATCACGACAACTAAAGGTGCATGAAAGGAATTACACCACCCACGACTTGGAACTGGGTGCTGTTGTATTTGCACTAAAATTGTGGAGACATTACTTGTATGGCACAAAGTGTATTATATACACTGACCATAAAAGTCTCCAGCATATGTTCAATCAGAAGGAATTGGACATGCGACAACGCCGTTGGATGGAAATTCTTAATGATTACGATTGCGAGATTCGCTACCATCCCGGCAAGGCAAATGTAGATGCCGACGCCTTAAGTCGCAAAGAAAGAGCTAAACCTATTAGGATTAACGCCAATAGCATTGAACTCAAAAATAGCTTAAATGAAAAGCTATTAGATGCGCAAAATCAAGCCTTATTAGACGCTAATATCCCTAATGAGGAATTAGGCGGAACTATCGATCAATTAACGCCTGGAAAGGATGGAATCCTAAGATTTAATGATAGAATTTGGGTTCCGATCTTTGGAGGACTTAGAGATCTAATCCTCCAAGAAGCGCACAATTCAAGATACTCGGTTCACTCGGGAGGTGACAAGATGTATCAAGACTTGAAGAAGAATTATTGGTGGATGGGTTTGAAGAAATCCATAGCCATTCGAGATAGTCGAATGTGTCGACACTGTAACTTATAAGCTCAGGTTGCCAGAGGAGCTTAATGGAATTCATGACGTATTCCACATATCTAACCTCAAGAAATGTCTAGCCGATGAGTCGCTAGTAATGTCGCACGAGGATGTGCATATTGATGAAAACCTGAGATTCATTGAGAATCCAATTTCGATCGAGGATCAACAGGTTAAGAAGCTCCGAAGAAAATTGATACCTATAGTAAAGGTTAAATGGGGCGCCTTTAGACGTCCCGAGTATACATGGGAGGTTGAGTCCACTATGTGACAAAAGTACCCCCATCTTTTTGAATAAAATCTCAAGGTTGAGATTTCTTTTAAGGGGTGAGGATGTAACACCCTGTAAAATCGTGTCCAATAATATAGTGACACATGTTGTTTTATAAATATAGTCTATTAAAGACCAATAAGGACTAAAGGCGTCAACATGCTCAATCTGAGCCTTTGAGTGACGGTCCCATGTCAACATGCATAAATAACAGCCTCTGAGTGACTGATATGTCAACATGCTTGAAATTTGACCTCTGAGTGACTGATATGTCAACATGCCCAGCCTCGGAGTGACATCGGAATCAACATGCTTATAATAAGCCTCTTAGTGATCCTTTGTGAAGTCCTAACTCTCATACATGCCATTTGTTGGACAAGAGGGTTCAATGTTGTAAATATGTGAAAGTTGGATGATGGAGGGATTAAAAGTGTCAACATGTTAATTTATACCTCTGAGTGACCATTTAACGAACCGAGAGCTCGACAATGTCCGGACATAATTCCGGGTATGCCAAGTATTGGCTACGGAGGGCTAAAAGTGCCAAAATGGTGTTTAAAAAGGTTTTAGAAGCTTTTTAAAGTTAAGGGGCTAAAGTGTCAAAGTTTCAAAGTGGCCAGGGGGTCGCGGGCCGCGAGAGACCAGGCCAGGGTCTCTCGCGGGGCGCGAGAAAGGCTCTGCTGCAGAAAGTTTTGGCTTGGCCTCCAAATAAAGCTCCAAAACCATTAATTCGAAACCATGGACTTGTAATCAGCTATGCCACGTTTTGGGACACTTGTAAGCTTCCTCTTACACCCTTAAACACCTAGCTTCACCTCCTTTGAGCTCTCCAACTATAAATAGGTGCTTAAGTTCATCATTTCAAGTTGCACCTTCTCATTTATTCACTCTTCTCCCTTCTCTGGAAATTCCTAGCTAAAAGGAGCATCCAACTAGGTTCTCTTGCATTGTAGGAATCTCTCGTAAGTGTCCCTTGCTCTTGCATTTTCGTTTATAGGCTTTTATAGCCAAAAGTCAAGCGTTTTACAGCAAACGCTTTGACTTTCGTTAAGACCATTATAGTCTAGCCATTGTTTGAAACATGGCTAAATGATCATAATAAGGTAGGTGTTAGTCCCTATAAAGTGCACCTCCGGAAGATCACGTTTGCTAGACCAATTGACGGGTCAAAGTTATGATATTAAAAAGTCAAACAGGCCATTTTTTGGAAAAATCATAAATTGATCTTATATATGTTATGAAACCTGTTTTGACACTTAAACAAGTTGGTAATAGTTATTAGAACATGTAAGAACATGTCCCGCTCGTCAATTTCAGTTCTAGGGTCGGTTTGCAACCGAAAGTCATGAAGTTTGACTTCTGCTTTTACTTTCGATTCTTACCCGAATTAGATTAGTTACCTACTGATCTAAAGTTGCATTATGATCATAATATAATGTAACATAACCCTCTGAGGTTATATTACATGATCATAATCAGAATCCAAGTTTATGCGCAAGTTCCATAATTATGCCATCTTTGACCAAAATGTCCTTTTTGCATAAAACAAGGTTGTAAATAGTAATGAACTCGAAAATGAGTTTCCTACTGATGTAATATTATAAGTAGGATTATTTGGGATGTTAAACCAAGTTATAAACTGAGTTTTCAAGCAAGTCTTTAAACTATGTCAATAAATGGCAATTTTAGCCCCCGTGGCTTATAAAATGGTTTTAATAAAATATTTTTAAGGTAAATCAATTACCTACTGATATTTTATATTAAATAACATATGTAAGACATTTTAATCTGACTCTAATGTCAGTTTTCATTAAATATCGCATAAAACATCATTTTACGACATAAGCGCCGTTCCGGCGCATAGTATGGTTTTGAGCCATATTAATGGACCAAGACTTGTTACTTACTGATTTTAAAACTTATTTTAAACATATTTACAGTAGGTATATATTATAAACTCAGAATCTCAAATAATTTATAAACTATGTGTAAAATGACCAAAATGCCCATTCGGTGCATAATTTGGTCATAAAAGATAATTTACACATATAATTGATATCCTACTGATAGTATATCAGTTCTAGGGTCTGTTCGCAACCGAAAGTCGCGATGTTTGACTTCTGCTTTGACTTTTGATTCTGACCCGATTAGATTAGTTACCTACTGATCTAAAGTTGCATTATGATCATAATACAATGTAGCATAACCCTCTGAGGTTATATTAAATGATCATAATCAGAATCCAAGTTTATGCCCAAGTTCCATAATTATGCCATCTTTGACCAAAATGCCATTTTTGCATAAAACAAGGTTTTAAATAATAATGAACTTGAAAATGAGTTTCCTACTGATGTAATATTATAAGTAGGATTATTTGAGATGTTAAACCAAGTTATAAACTGATTTTTCAAGCAATTCTTTAAACTATGTCGATAAATGGCAATTTTAGCCCATATGGCTTATAAAATGGTTTTAATCAAATCTTTTTAAGGTTAATCAATTACCTATTGATATGTTATATTAAATAACATATGTAAGACATTTTAATCTGACCCTAATGTCAGTTTTCATTAAACATCGCATAAAACGTCATTTTACGACAAAAGCGCCGGTTCGGCGCATATTATGGTTTTGAGCCATATTAATAGACCAAGACTTGCTACCAACTGATTTTAAAACTTATTTTAAACATATTTACAGTAGGTACATATTATAAACTATAACAACCTGTAAAATCGTGTCCAATAATATAGTGACACGTGTTGTATTCTAAATATAGTCTATTAAAGACCAATAAGGACTAAAGGCGTTAACATGCTCAAACCGAGCCTCTGAGTGGCGGTCCGATGTCAACATGCATAAATAACAGCTTCTGAGTGACTGATATGTCAACATGCTTAAATCAATAGCCTCTGAGTGACTGATATGTCAACATGCTTGAAATTTGGCCTCCGAGTGACTGATACGTCAACATGCCCAGCCTCCAGGTGACATCTGAATCAACATGCTCATAATAAGCCTCTGAGTGATCCTTTGTGAAGCCCTAACTCTCATACGTGCCATTTGTTGGACGAGAGGGTTCAATTTTGTAAATATGCGAAAGTTGGATAATGGAGGGATTAAAAGTGTCAACATGTTAATTTATACCTCTGAGTGACCATTTAACGAACCGAGAGCTCAACAATTTTCGGGCATAATCCCGGGTATGCAAAGTATTGGCTACGGAGGGCTAAAAGTGCCAAAAATGTGTTTTAAAAGGTTTTTATAAGCTTCTATAAGTTAAGGGGGTTAAAGTGTCAAATTTTGAAAGTTGCCAAAGGGCGGTCGCGGGCCGCGAGAGACTTGGTCTGTGTCTCTCGCGGGGCGCGAGAACAGACCTGCAGCAGAAAGGTGTTTGTTCTCCAAGCAAAACTCTAAAACTATTTAAATTCGAAACCATGGACTTGTATTCAGCTATGCCACGTTTTAGGACACTTGAAAGCTTCTTCTTACACCCCTAAACACCTTGCTTCAACTCCTTTGGGTTCTCCAACTATAAATAGGTAATCAAGTTCACCACTTGAACTTGCACCTTTCTAAATCATAACTCTTCGCCCTCCTCTGGAAGTTCCTAGTTGAAAGGAGCATCCAACTTAGTTTTCTTGCATTGTAGTCTTGTAAGTGTTCCTTGCTCTTGCATTTTCGTTTATAGGCTTTTATAGCCAAAAGTCAAGCATTTTTCGGAAAACGCTTTGACTTTCGGTTAAGACCATTATGGTCCAGCCATTCTTCGAAATGAATATGGCTAAGTGATCGCAATAAGGTAGGTTTTAATCCCTATACAGGGCACCTCCTGAAAATCACGTTTGCTAGACCAATTGACGGTCAAAGTTATGATATTACAAAGTCAAACATGCCATTTTTTGAAAAAAATATAAATTGATCTTATATATGTTATGAAACCTGCTTTGACACTTAAACAAGTTGGTAATAATTATTAGAACTTGTACGGACATGTTCGGCTCGTTAATTTCAGTTCTAGGGTCGGTTTGCAACCGAAAGTCGCAAAGTTTGACTTCTGCTTTGACTTTCGATTCTGACCCGATTTAGATTAGTTACCTACTGAATTAAAGTTGCATTATGATAATAATATTATGTAGCATAACCCTCTGAGGTTATATAACTTGATCATAATCAGAATCCAAGTTTATGCACAAGTTCCATAATTATGCCATCTTTGACAAAAATGCACGTTTTGCATAAAGCAAGGTTTTAAATGGTAATGAACTTGAAAATGAGTCTCTACTGATGTAATATTATAAGTAGGATTATTTGGGATGTTAAACCAAGTTATAAACTGAATTTTTAAGCAAGTCCTTAAACTATGTTGATAAATGACGGTTTTAGCCCTTGTGGCTTATAAAATAGTTTTAATCAAATATTTTCAAGGTAAATCATTTACGTACTGATATGTTATACTAAATAACATATTTTAAACATTTTTAATTGACTATAACATCGGTTTTCATAAACAACACTTAAATACGTCATATTACGACAAAAGCGCCGTTTCGGCGCATAGTATGGTTTTAAACCATATTAATAGACCAAGACTTGTTACATACTGATTTTAAAACTTATTTTTAAACATATTTACAGTAGGTACATGTTATAAACCCAGAATCCCAAATAATTTATAAACTATGTGTAAAATGACCAAAATGCCCCTTCGGTGAATAGTTTGGTCATAAAAGATAAAATGCACATATAATTGATATCCTACTGATATTATATCATAAATAAAGTATTTTTCCAGAATACTTATAATCATAACATTAAATTATATTCAAGATCCTTTTATATGATATGAAATTACCAAAACGCCCTTATGAGGCATATTTTCGTTTTAAAACCTTAACGGGCATACAAGTTGGTATCCTACTGATATCTTAACTTATTTAAAGTATAATGGCATATAGAACTTGTCCATAACTTATTCGGTTACCCGATATCGCTAAAATGCGCACAGTTACGCATATGTAACTATTTTTCGGAAATTAACCGAAACGAGTTTAACCTTGTCATTTAAGTTTCAAAATCCAGAATGTATATAGTTTACCCATATTATAAAAGTCAAGCACTTGTTAAGATTAAACTACATTCTATCCGATCATCGTTTAATCAAGCATTGCACGTAATGATCATGTACACTATTCGGTTTATAAGACTGTTAGTATTTAATTGGCTAGCTTATGCCATAATCCAGACTAGAGCCTTCCCGGAAAATGCTATCTGCATTTGGTACTTTTGTATACGGCTGAGTTATTTAAAAATAAAAGAAGAAGACTAGCTCAGGTAAATACTCTCTTCTTATTTTCCCTATACGGGCTTGGGATAAGGTAAATTATTAGCGCTTGGTCCAAAATGGGGTCAATCGAATGCCCGCTTGTGGCTAGTAAACCAGGCATATTTTGTTTTAATCAGTTTTGTCTGATAACTTAAACATCTATGCTTAAATTACCGTGTCCTGGATATCCTTGGCTCAATACATTAGTTATTGGCCACGACCTTAGCACGGGGTGTAGGCATACACCCTTTGATGCTCATATGAATATGCCCAAGAAGTTGGGGATGACTCCTTCGTGAGTCCTGAGTGGTGTGTATTTAATCATGTCTCGGTTTCTATCCTGGGCCCTGAATGTATTGATAAACATGTGAATCTGATACAAGGTTGAATTTCAACTTTCCCAAGTTAATAAAAGATTTTGTGCCGTTTGCACTTAAAACCATTTTAAAGTTTTCAAAATGAGTCAGTTGAGTGTATTTACCAGCGTAAGCTGACGTATCGTCCAAAGACTAAACTGCAGGTACAATACGAGATAGGCCGGAATCTGCTCGGTAGTGAATAAGAGGATCTTGCAAAGCCTTAGATCTGCCTAAAGTCTGTTTTATATTCTTTCTTGTACATTTTAATGATCCGCCTGTGGATCTTTTATTACAAACTTGTATATTATTTTGTATTTTTGAACATTCGGTTTGCAATAGTAATTTTACTACAAGACTTCCGCTGTGCCGTGTTTAATTGACTATGATGATTATCAACTGACGTCACGGTACTCCCCCTTGGGCCCACCGGTGTATGGATTTCGGGTTGGAAATCCGCGGTGTGACAGGGTTGGTATCAGAGCCAACGTTTGAGAGAATTAAACACTATCCTTCTTGTGTTTAATCTCAAACTTACATGTGCACATTCCTTAAAATTCCGAGTCTAGGCATTGATCTAGAATTTACTCATTCATTATTAAGTTATTAGTATGTTTTTGAATTGATTTTAATAGGAAAATGTCGCCACGTGTAAGAGGACAAAGTGGAAGAGGAAAAGGTCCAATGAGAGGAGGACCATTAGGGCGTATTCCCCCTCAACCTCATAATAAGATGCTTACCAAGAATCAGGAGATTCGTCTCTTTGGCAACCAGCGAGACGTTCTGTCTCTAATAGACACTCGCCCTCACGTTTCCAAAATTCTTACCATTCCTACCACTCACACCATTCTCACCATTCCCATTCACATTCTTACCATGAGGAATTTAACCCCAACCATTATTTTAACACGCCTCCAGCCTATCAATATCAGTTGGACCAACCACACCCTATGGACGAGGACTCAGATCCGGAGATGCCGCCGTCGGGATCAAATGTGCATCCCATTGAAATTTTGAGCAATTCAAACTCATATGCCGGATCCCCCTACCAAGGTCCTAATGAGTGGGACCAATATTGGAACCAATTCACCTTCGCCCACACACCTTCCCATCACTCTCAACCACTTCCTGTTCAAGAAGATGTCCACATGGAACCGGTGGACCGACCACAACCACCACCTGAGCCACCAAGGGAAGCATGGAGCACGTATGTCGGTACATGCCGGACAAATGTCAGGATCGCTGCCACCTTTGCCTAACTCCTAACCCACGATTCAAGAGGACCCACAAATGGGTGGGCCCTCTAACACCTCACCTATGGTTGAACCAACACCAACACCCATGCCTACAGTTCAACCACCACCATCGGGTTATACTAACCCAATCCCTACATATCCAGACACGTCTGGATATGATCCTTTTAACCCGTCTACACCGGTAGACTATCAAGCCTGGTCGCAAGACCCATACATGCAGGCGGTTATGCACAACGCACTTTACCTGTCTCCTTTCCCACCTGCTTATCCACCAACTGGATATCCAACTTATGGGTATCAGTATCCGGTTGTGCCACAACCCCAACCACAACCTCCACCACCACTTGAGGCCATCAATGAGGCCTTAGAAAGACTGAAAGAAATGCAGCAGTAGGCGGAGAAAACGGAGAAGAAGACAAATAAGTTCTTCAAGAAACTCTCCAAGCTAGTCAAGGGAAAGAAAGACAAGTGAAGTCTTTTCTACTATATGTAGTCCCTGCGTGGACATTGTTATTTCTCTATTCCCTGCGTGGACATTTTGTTTCTTTTAGTCCTTTCATGGACAATTAGTTTCATTTATTTTTTCAAGTATTATAATTTCTTATGAAAATTTAATGAATTACTTTGGAATTATATATATATATATATATATATATATATATATATATATATATATATATATATATATATATATATATATATATATGTATGTATTCACCCTCTTGAAAACGAGCGTCTTGATTTTACTCGAATTTTATGCTCTGCAATATTATATATATATATATATATATGTATGTATGTATTCACCCTCTTGAAAACGAGCGTCTTGATTTTACTCGAATTTTATGCTCTGCAATATTATTCCAAAAAGATCTTAATGGTTTTGATTTTTGCCAAGTGGCACAGACCATATATTTGGCCAAATATATAAATGATAGTTAAGAACGGAAAGGTCTTCTATCATGATAGTTAAGGGAAGTTATCCTTCTATCTAGAGGTGGTGGACTAAGTTCAAGCCTCCAAGTCATTAAGGTCAATGCGACCGGGACTTATAATCAACCATTAAGATCCTCTTATGTTAACATTCAAGTAATGTACATACTCTTGGTAGTGTGACTTGAGGAATCACGCTAGCCTTCAAGGTAATGGACTATGTCCTAACCTTAAATAAGCCCTTGTGATCTATTTGATCCCGGCTAAATAAGCCCTTGTGATCTATTTAATCCCGGCTAAATAGCCCTTGTGATCTGTTTGATCCCGGCTAAATAAGCCCTTGTGATCTATTTTGATCCCGACTAAATAAGCCCTTGTAATCTAACTGATTCCGGCTAATATCACCAGTGCGGTGATAGAACATCCATTAAAGATGTATTTTAAATAGCCCTTGTGATATATTTGATCCCGGCTAAATAAGCCCTTGTGATCTATTTGATCCCGGCTAAATAAGCCCTTGTGATCTATTTTATCCCGGCTTAACAGCCCTTGTGATCTGTTTGATCCCGGCTAAATAAGCCCTTGTGATCTATTTTGATCCCGACTAAATAAGCCCTTGTAATCTATTTGATTCCAGCTAATATCACCAGTGTGGTGATAGAACATCCATTAAAGATGTATTTTAAATAGCCCTTGTTATCTGTTTGATCCAGGCTAAATAGCCCTTGTGATATGTTTGATCCCGGCTAAAATAGCCCTTGTGATCTATTTAATCCCGGCTAAATAGCCCTTGTAATCTGTTTGATTCCGGCTAAATATCACCAGTGCGGTGATGAATAAAACATCCATTAGAGATGTATTTTATATAACCCATGTGATCTATTTGATCCCGGCTAATATCATCAGTGCGATGATAAATTAAACATCCATTAAGTGATGTATTACCCTTTCTGGTTATGATCTATTCTATATAGCCTATGTGATCTATTCTGATCCCGGCTAATACCACCAGTGCGGTGACTAAACATCCATTAGTAATGTAGTGCCTATGTGCCGTATTATATGTCCATTTGTGACAGGCCGATGTGCCATATCTAGTGTCCTTTGTGACAAGCCTATGTGCTATATAATCGTCAAGTGTGACAATGACAGTTGAGATATTGTGATCCCCTGTCTATAATATAAGGACTATGTCCAGATTGTAATTTGCCTATGATGGTCCTATTAAGACCTAGACCAAATATAGTTATATTTAGCCTAAGAGTTGTGATATAATTCACACTAGTTTAGGCAATGGATTTTTATATCCGATGTTTAAAAACCGATATGGTTATTATACCATGGCTAAGAGAAATTTTATTTGGTTTATAGAACCAAGGCTTTGAAGAATGGCTAATTCTAATGAGGCACAAAGTAGCCATCGGAACGTTAAAGACGCCGAAAATATAGCCATAAATGATAATGACTTCCAAGCACGCATTGATGCGGCTGTAGAAAAGGCCATGGGTAAGGCCATAGAGAAGTTAAGAGAGTCGAGTACTACTCGCTCTAAGCCATTATCAATTCCACCATCTTCAGCTTATAGGGAAAGCTCCGTTCACTCTTCGAATGCGAAGAGTGAACCAAGGAAAATAGATTTCGCTGAAAGGACCCGTTCTGTTAAAGACGGATGTACCTACAAGTACTTTGTCTCCTGTAAACCTCGAGACTTTAATGGGGAAAAGGAGCCGTAGAAACCCTAAAGTGGCTGGACGAGATGGAAACTATTGTAGACATCAGCGGTTGTGCTGAAAGGGATGTGGTCAAGTATGTATCAAAATCCTTCAAGGGCGATGCCCTAATATAGTGGAAGGCCATGATTCAGTCAACAGGTAAAATATACCTGTATAATCTGGGGTGGTCTAAGTTTAGGGTGGTCTAAGTTTATGGACCTTATCTAGGAAACATACTGCCCACCACATGAGGTGGAGAAAATAGAGACAGACTTCTTATCTCTTTCCATGAAAAACCTAGACTGTCGGAAGTATGTTTCAGATTTCAATTCCCTATCTAGGTTAGTTTCCTATCTAATTACCCCTGAATCCAAACGCATTGTGCGTTTTATCAATGCATTAGCGTCCGAGATTAAAAGCATGGTAAAGCCTGCCCGGCTTACTACCTATAGGTCTGCTGTAGACCTATCTCTTTCTCTCACCCTTGATCTAGTGAGACAAAAGTCAGTGAGTCTGAAACTGACGGAAAAAGGAAGAGGGAAGATGACAACTCCCATAAGTTTAATAAGAAAAATAAAGGGATATTTGGGTTCAAAGGGAACCAAGGCCAGTCGGCTATAATGTCATTTTGCAAGACTTGCAACCGCAAACACTGGGGACAATGTACTTCTGATCCACAAGCTAGACCTTGTGGCATATGTAAAAGGAGAGGGCATAAGACCCTAGATTGTAAAAATCTTAAGGATGCTGTATGCTATGTCTGCAACGAAAAAGGGCACATTGCAACTAACTGCCCTAAGAGTTCAAAGAATAATAATCCGAAGCTTGGAGAGGCCAAGAAAGGGAATGCACGCGCCTTTCAGCTGTCTGCTAAGGAAGCTGTTAATGACAATAACGTCATAACAGGTACTTTCCCCATTAATGATATTTATGCTAGAGTTCTTGTCGATTCGGGTGCGGATAAATCATTTGTTGATCATAAGTTTAGTAAACTATTAAATTTACCCATAAGAACCCTAGATAAAATTTATGAGATAGAACTCACCGATGGAACCTTAGAAACTGCTTCATCCATTCTTGATGGATGCTCTATATCCATTAAGAATCATTCCATCCCTATCTCTCTTTTGCCAATGAAATTGGCGGGGTTCGATGTTGTCTTAGGCATGGATTGGTTATCTCATAACCAAGCCCGCATTGCCTGCGATAAGAAGCTCATCGAAATTAAAACCCCATCTGTGAAGTGGTCACCATTCCCGGAGACTCACACTATGGACTGCCAGACAAGGTGTCGTTATTTAAGGCATCTAAGTGTTTGAGAAGATACTGTCATCTACTTGGCACAAGTAACCATAAACGAACCTAAACCGAATCTTGAAGATCAACCAGTTATCTCAGAGTATCCCGATGTTTTCCCTGAAGAATTACTAGGTCTACCTCCGGATAGGCAAGTGGAGTTTAGAATAGACATCATACCAGGATCAGCACCAGTGGCTAGAGCTCCATATAGGCTAGCACCAACAGAGATGAAGGAATTGAGGACGCAGCTAGAAGAACTCTTAGAAAAAGGCTTTATTCAGCCTAGTTCCTCGCCTTAGGGAGCTCCTATTTTGTTTGTAAAGAAGAAATACGGTTCGATGCGAATGTGCGTCGACTACCGAGAGCTAAACAAGTTAACGATCAAAAATAGATATCCTTTACCCAGGATCGATGATTTATTTGACCAACTTCAAGGGGCTAATTACTTTTCTAAGATAGATTTAAGATCAGGATATCATCAATTGAAGGTTAGAAGTGAAGATGTTCCTAAGACAGCCTTCAGGACCCTCTATGGTCATTTTGAGTTTTTAATGATGCCTTTTGGACTCACAAATGCACCAGCAGCGTTCATGGATCTCATGAATAGAGTCTGCAAACCATATTTAGATAAGTTTGTTATTGTCTTTATAGACGACATACTTATTTATTCTCGTAATCAAACTGATCACGAGAAACATCTTCGGTGCATCTTAGAATTATTAAGACAGGAGAAACTTTATGCAAAGTTCTCAAAATGCGAATTTTGGCTTAGAGAAGTCCAATTCCTTGGACACATGGTAAGTGAGCGTGGTATCCAAGTGGATCCTGCCAAAATAGAGGCCATAATTGTCACACCCCGACCCGCAGCGGAAATAAGAGTCGGGCATAATTGGGTTATCACCAAAGCACATGACATTTACTATTATGTTCCATAATTAAATGAAGTCAAAGTTACATTTCTCAAACATCCAAACATGTTCATTCAATACAAGGAAAAATAACCAAACATAATAATCCAAATACTAAATCGTTTTATTTCTTCTAATCCAGGTCCTATGTGTTCCTAGCTGCTGCTGGTTCACCTGTATCATGTGTAAATGGGAGGTTTTGGGTCAACATAAGTTGGCGAGTGAACCTCATAGATAAACATTTGATAATGATTATATGGTTAGTTTATCAATATAATATTGTGCATAATCATAAAAGAGCACATGTAAGTAATCAAACATTGGCATTTAGCAGTTACAATTATAACATACATTATCATTTGATAGCATACATGAACATACCAATATCATATGATAACTAACATAAATGAACTGTGCGATCAAGGCTCAATCAAACGGAGCCGATTGTATTGCATGAACTGGAAATGTAAATTGAACTGTGCGCTCAAGGCTCAATCAAACGGAGCCGAACGTATTGCATGAACTGGAAATGTAAATTGAACTGTGCACTCAAGGCTCAATCAAACGGAGCCGAGTGTATTGCATGTATTGAAATGTAAAATGAAATGACCGATCAAGGCTCAATCAACGGAGCCGATCGTGCGGGCACGCCAAGATCAACCGCATAATAAAATGGGGATCAAGCTCAACCTCGATGGATGGGGAGCTGCGGCGTCGGCAATTGCATGTACTGAAATAATAACTTGCATCTAATGATGACTACTTAACAGCAACAAACTAATACACATGTCATGTTATGATGTATGCACAATAATTTCGTTATAATATGTAAATAAACAAAGACACATGATACACCCCAAAAACGTGATTAAAACGGGGAATTTGAAAGGTTCACTCACATTGGGTGCGTTGGATTGGAGATGGTGAGATGCGCACGATTTAGACGAGCGAGTCGACGAGGAATACTAACCTAAATAATAATGGAAAAATATATTAAATGGATGGATTTTATTAAGGATTTTAATGGGATTTTTAGATATATTTTTGTGAGTTTATGGCTATTTTCTATCTTTAAAAATGTTATTTTTAAGTATTTTTAATTGATTTTTAAATTAAAATAAACAAATAAATATATAAAAAAAATATTATTTTTTTACTGTTTGACCATTGACCGTTGACCGTTGACCGGTTCGGTCAGCGGTAATTGTTGCGCCAAGCGGGATTCGAACCGGTGACCTTCCGTTCACGTGCACGTAGCTCTACCAACTGAGCTACGTGACTAACCCGTTAGAAACTCAGTTTTAATTATATTTATATACTTATTCGATTTTACCGAAAATTCCTTTATTTGGCAAAAACGTTTTAATTTTCCATGGACCGGTGCTTGTGACGGGATTCGAACGCGCGACGTGAAGTTTATTTTGCACACAGTCCACCGCTGGACTGTGTGTCTAACCCGGTTATATTCTTGATTTATATTATACTTAACAACTACCCGCTCTAACCCGGTTAGTTCATAAATAAAAAGGTATGTTATTACGTAAAGCGTGTGCGTAGTAAGGATCGAACTCGGGACATGTATATGAACTTTGCACACAGTCCACCGCTGGACTGTGTGTCTAACCCGTTTATAAACCGAATTTTAATTACTCTTATCTCGTTTTTAAGTTCGTCTTCTTCATTACGATTACAGACTTTACTCAAACATCTGGTTCATGATTTAATTAATTAATAAACATGACGAGTAGCTTGAATGTACAAAACCGAACAGTTTGGGGGAAGAAGATACCGGACAGGTTGTCTTCCTCAGAGAGTCCGGCGAGAATCTGACGGCTCTGTTTTTGAACTTACGGCTGAGAGGGTCTATCAACAGAATTAAGGAATTAGATTTGAAATTGAACCAGGGTGCATTGATTATTAGTACGTTTGAAGGTGCTTACCGTTAACTAGCGAGTTTCCGGCAATTCCAGAATTTCTCCGGCGAACACAGAAAATCCAGCAAAGTCGTCTGTGGCTGATTTTGAGTGATGGATTAATGTTAGTAAAGTTCTAACAATAGATTGAAATCGCAAAGAAGGAATATCTTACTGGTTTGTGTTGAACACGGTTTTCCGGCGATTTCTGCAGAGAATTCCGGCGAACAGTTTTAGGTGCTCAAACGATTTGAAAACGCGACGAAAAGGAAATGGAGTGTTGTTGTGATAGTTATGAATCGTGCAAATGATCAGAACTTGAATTAAATCAGAGTTTGATAAATTTTCGGTTTCAACTACCGGAAGTGATGAAGTTTTATGATCATTCAATTCGGACTTAATTAGAAACCGAAATACATCGGTTATAAGCTGGCCAAATGAAAACGAAGTGATTTGGCGATCGGTTTGCCGATTTCCGTTATTCAGATGGTATTAACGGTTTATTCGAGTTTGTATATAAGATCCAAATGCTCTCCTAAAGTTAACAGAAAACACTTGGTGGCGGAGTGGTTTGGGGATAGGATGATAAGTTGTTGGAGACCCAGCTGACCCGGGTTCGAGTCCCGGCAGCTTCAGTTGTTTTTTATTTATTTTATTTTAACTTTTTATCCAATTTAATTTTTATAGTTTAGTTTATTTATTAATTATGTAACGTTTAAACTCAAAATAATCATAAATAATTAATGTAGTTTCATAACTTGGTATTTGATTACAAAACGGAGGGGTTTTGGAGACCCGATTTTTTTACAAATGTTACAGTATCCCATACTTTTAGGAATTTCGTCCCGAAATTTAAACAGTTGAAGTAGTAGGAAAAAGGTGAGGGTATTTTTCACGTATTGAGTCTTCACGTTCCCAAGTAAACTCAGGTCCCCGTTTCGACTCCCAGCGTACCCTAACAATAGGAATGCGACTTCGTCGTAGACGCTTTTCTCCATGGTCCATAATCTCCACTGGTCTTTCAATAAAATGCATGGATTCATCAATCTGAATATCCTCCAGTTGAATATGAAGATTCTCATCAGCGAGGCACTTCTTCAAGTTCGACACGTGGAATGTGGGATGAATCCTGTCGAGTTCTTCCGGTAGGTCAAGCTTGTATGCTACAGGACCTACTCTTTCGAGTATTTTGAAAGGTCCTACATAACGTGGTGCTAGCTTTCCCTTTTGACCAAAACGAACTACTCCCTTCCACGGTGATACTTTTAAAAGCACATAATCACCAATGCTAAACTCCAAGGACTTCCGTCGTTTATCTGCGTAACTCTTTTGGCGACTTTGAGCCGCTAGAAGATTGTTCCGGATTTGATGAATCTTATCTGTGGTTTCTTGGATCAATTCTGGACCAGTAATTTGTGCTTCCCCAATTTCGTGCCAACAAACAGGAGATCGGCACTTTCGACCATATAAAGCTTCAAAAGGTGCCATGCCGATGCTCGAATGATAACTGTTGTTGTACGAAAATTAAACTAACGGTAGGTGGGCGTCCCAATTTCCCTTGAAGTCTATGACACATGCTCTAAGCATGTCCTCAAGAGTTTGAATGGTGCGCTCAGACTGTCCATCAGTTTGAGGATGATAGGCGGTACTGAGATCTAATCGAGTGCCCATAGCGGATTGTACTGCTTGCCATGTGCGTGAGGTGAAACGACCATCACGATCAGAAATAATACTTACTGGTACTCCGTGCCGGCTTACGATTTCGTTGATATAAATACGAGCAAGCTTTTCGTTCTTGAAATCTTCTCGAATAGGGATAAAGTGAGCTGATTTTGTAAGTCGGTCTATAATCACCCATATAGTGTCATACCCACTAGAAGTGCGAGGTAACCCGGTAATGAAATCCATGGTTATATTTTCCCACTTCCATACAGGTATTTCCGGTTGGACAAGAAGTCCTGAGGGTCTTTGGTGTTCAGCCTTCACCTTAGAACATGTGAGACACTTGGAAACAAAAACGGCAATATCTTTCTTCATTCCAGGCCACCAATAGGTGTACCATAGGTCTTGATACATCTTATCAGCTCCTGGGTGTATAGAATATCGCGATTTATGAGCTTCATGCATGAGTGTTTCACGAAGATTGATGTGGTTAGGAATCCATATACGATCTAGGTAATACAAAATACCATCAGATTTAGTTTCAAGTTTTAGCTCGGCTCCACAGGACATCTCTTTTTGTACATCTTCCTCTGTTATTGAAACGTGTTGAGCTTCTCGAATTTGATCCTTAATATTGGTTATAATTTGCGAACATAGAAGATGAATGGAGTTCACATAACCCTTTCGACTAAGTGCATCAGCCACCACATTTGCTTTACCAGGGTGGTATCTGATTTCACAGTCGTAATCATTTAGGAGTTCGACCCATCTTCGTTGCCTCATATTTAACTCTTTCTGATTGAAGATATGTTGAAGACTCTTGTGGTCAGTGTATATTTCACACTTCGTACCATATAGATAATGTCTCCATATCTTAAGAGCGAATACAACGGCTCCAAGTTCAAGGTCATGAGTCGTGTAGTTCTTTTCGTGTGTCTTGAGTTGCCTTGAGGCATAAGCTATGACTTTTCCTCTTTGCATGAGAACGCAACCTAATCCTTGCCCTGACGCGTCGCAATAGACTACAAAATCATCACAACCTTCAGGAAGAGTGAGGATTGGTGCATCACAAAGTTTTTGTTTAAGAGTTTGAAAAGCTTCTTCTTGCTTGGGTCCCCATACGAATGGTTTTCCCTTATGGGTTAAAGCCGTGAGTGGCACCGCAATGCGAGAGAAGTTTGAAATGAACCGACGATAATAGCCAGCTAGTCCAAGAAAAGACCTTACTTCAGTTGGTGTACGTGGAGCTTGCCATTCTTGAACTGCTTTGATCTTTGATGGGTCCACATGTATTCCTTTGTCATTGACTACATGCCCGAGAAATTGCACCTCTTTTAACCAGAATTCACATTTAGAGAACTTGGCATAAAGCTTTTCCTTTTCTTGAAGTGCAAGAACAAGTCGCAGATGACGCTCATGATCAGCTTTAGATTTTGAATAGATAAGAATATCGTCGATGAATACAATAACAAATCGGTCAAGGTAAGGTTTGCAGACTCTATTCATTAGGTCCATGAAAACGGCTGGTGCGTTGGTTAATCCAAACGGCATAACCATGAATTCATAGTGACCATATCGAGTTCGAAAAGCAGTTTTAGGGACGTCTTCTTCATGCACTCTAAGCTGATGATAGCCAGATCGAAGGTCGAGTTTCGAAAAGCAACTGGCACCTTGTAGTTGGTCAAGAAGATCATCTATGCGAGGTAAAGGATATCGATTTTTGATGGTTAATTTGTTGAGCTCTCTGTAGTCGATGCACATGCGAAAAGATCCATCTTTCTTTTTTTACAAAAAGGACAGGTGCACCCCAAGGCGATGAGCTGGGGCGTATGAATCCCTTGTCAGTCAACTCTTGCAATTGACTGGCTAGCTCTTGCATTTCAGAGGGGGCTAACCTATATGGAGATTTTGCCACTGGTGTAGCACCAGGTATAAGATCGATACGGAATTCGACATCTCTGATTGGAGGAAGTCCTGAAATGTCGTCAGGAAAAACTTGTGGAAAATCTTTTACAACAGGAATATCTTCAAGTTTCTTCTCTGTGGTCCCCTTCTTGATGATATGGGCTAAAAACGCGACATAATTCTTGCGAAGGTATTTTTGAGCTTGAAGACAAGACATTAAGTTGAGCCCTTTCGACGAGGTTTCTCCAATGATTCGAAGAGTCTGACCGTTTGAAAGAGGAATACGAATAAATTTCTCACGACATACAACTTCCGCATGATGTTGACTGAGCCAATCCATACCGATTATGATGTCGAAACTTCCCAGCTTCATAGGAATAAGATCGACTGAGAAATCGTGGTCGTTTAGGGTGAGCGTACAGTTGCGTAAAATAAAGTCTAATGAAACAGGTTTTCCGTCCGCAACTTCCACCGTTATGGATTCCGCGAGCTTATCCCGATTTTTTCTTAAGATAGGTTCAAATTCTAATGACACGAAACTTCTATCCGCACCAGTATCAAATAACATAGAGGCATATCTACCATTTATAAGAAACGTACCGTTGACCACATTGCCGTCAGCTCTGGCCTGGTTTGCGTTAATATTGAAAGCTCTTCCTCTAGCAGGTGGAGGAGCTTGGTTTGCTTGATTCACAGGGTTGGCTTGGGCCTGAGCATGAATAATATTGACCAGCCTTGGACATGTGTTTCTGAAATGACTTGGATCGCCGCAATTGAAACAAGCCCGCGTAGGTTGGCCCATAGGGTAATTGGGTTGATAGTATGTTTGGGCCAAATGTTGAGTGGGTGGAAATGGTAGTTGTTGTTGTGCTTGACCCATTAGCTGTTGGTGGGTTTGGGTTATAGGTTGGTGGCGGTTTGTTCGTTGAAGCGTGCGGCAGTTTTGAACAGTGTGTCCAGCACGACCGCAGCCGGTGCAGTATTGACAAGGATAATCAGGGGAGTGGTGATACTGACAACGGTTACATTTTGGTAGTGGCCCTGTATATGGTTTTCTGTATGGCGCGGGTGGAGGAGTAGCTTGAGTGATGGGTGCAGCAGGAATAGGGGTGTTGGTTTGGGTGACTGCAAAGTTCCTGGTGTTACGCTTCCTCTTGTTAGCAAATTTAGAGGAAGGAGTGTGGTGGTTTGAGGTTTGTCCCTCAGCAGGGGTTTTCTTCTTTTCCTCCTTGAACTTCCCATTGCGAATTCGGTTTTCGGTCAGTTCTGTTGCCAACTCCATGGCAGCTTCGAGTGTTACCGGTGAAACGCTGAGGACCGAATCTTGGATTTTCGAGGGAAGCCCTCGAATGTAATGTTCGATCAGACGGTAGGTTGGAGTGAATAAGTTTGGAACCATTTGGTTCAACTCCAAGAACCTTTTGTTGTAAGTAGAGTGATCACCATCTTTTTGCTTCAAGGCATGAAATTCATCCTCCAATTTCTTAATTTCACTTCTAGGACAGAATCGCCTAGTCATGATTTCCCTTAACTTTTCCCAAGTTAAGGCCATCGCATCTTCCGTTCCCCTCTTTCCTTTCTCAGTATTCCACCAAGTGAGAGCTACACCAAGTAGTCTCCCGGTGGCATAACGAACTTTGCGATCCTCAGGACAATCGCAATTTAAAAACACGTTTTCCATCTCCTCGAACCAATGTAGGAGAGCAGTGACTCCCTCAGTCCCTTTGAATTTTGGAGGATCGCAGGACTTAAAATGTTTGTAAGAGCATTTGATGGTAGGAGGGTTGTTGATGTTCTGGTCCTGTTGTTGAGGAGGGTTAGTAGGATTTGCAGCAAGGGCTGTTGTACTTGTACTACGATGTCAGGTAATATCGTGGCCATTTGATTCGCGATATGAGTGGCCAAACGTTCCCGAGACTTTTCCGAATTCCTACCCCTTCGATGCTGTCTTGACGACATCTACAGGATCATAAAATGAGAAGATTGTGAGTTTATGGTGTCTTTTTAGGTGCCATGTGTCTTTAAGAAAATGAAAATAACATAAATATCAATAATGCAACTACATCCAAAGGATGTCTTGGGTTCGCTCATGTTGAGCCTCAAATGTCCCCCATACCTTCACCTACATAGTCATGTGGGCCCCCATGGCTATTGGCTTGGTAGGATTCACATTAGTATTGGCAATTTAACACTCGCATTCCCCGAATGCAAACCACAAAATATGTTCATGAGATGTTTGGTCGGAACGTGTCCAGGTGTAGACACAATGACAACTCAAAGTGGGATTAGCTCTCACGACGTTTGGTATAGCATGCTTTGGCCTAATAGGTATTTCGTACTCTCATCGTTAGTCCCCAGGTAGGCAAACTGGTCCTTTATTTTGGATTTATACGAATGCCAGCCTAGACAGGACGTTTCGACTACCGGCACTAGTACCCTTCCAGTTACTACATGCCCGTCATGAGAACTCACTTTGATGAGATTTGAAAACAGGAAATTCATTGTAAAATCAATCATGATGTGGTGTGTGCTTGCATGGATGTGATATGTTATGATCATACGATTTCATGATAGGCATTATTTGATATTACATACTTATGAACATGCTTGAACAATATCAAATGTAACATTTAACATAAACATATAAACATCATGAAATTTGGCATATAACACACAAAATTCTTATAAGTTTCTAATCGACTATAGTATAGGCTCTAAGGGTCTAATAACCTATCCTATATCCCTATAGTCATGGCTCTGATACCAATCTGTCACACCCCGACCCGCAGCGGAAATAAGAGTCGGGGCATAATTGGGTTATCACCAAAGCACATGACATTTACTATTATGTTCCATAATTAAATGAAGTCAAAGTTACATTTCTCAAACATCCAAACATGTTCATTCAATACAAGGAAAAATAACCAAACATAATAATCCAAATACTAAATCGTTTTATTTCTTCTAATCCAGGTCCTATGTGTTCCTAGCTGCTGCTGGTTCACCTGTATCATGTGTAAAATGGGAGGTTTTGGGTCAACATAAGTTGGCGAGTGAACCTCATAGATAAACATTTGATAATGATTATATGGTTAGTTTATCAATATAATATTGTGCATAATCATAAAAGAGCACATGTAAGTAATCAAACATTGGCATTTAGCAGTTACAATTATAACATACATTATCATTTGATAGCATACATGAACATACCAATATCATATAATAACTAACATAAATGAACTGTGCGATCAAGGCTCAATCAAACGGAGCCGATCGTATTGCATGAACTAGAAATGTAAATTGAACTGTGCGCTCAAGGCTCAAATCAAACGGAGCCGAACGTATGCATGAACTGGAAATGTAAATTGAACTGTGCACTCAAGGCTCAATCAAACGGAGCCGAGCGTATTGCATGTATTGAAATGTAAAATG
The DNA here is from genome assembly GCA_947069175.1 of Scalesia atractyloides. Classification (NCBI taxonomy): domain Eukaryota; kingdom Viridiplantae; phylum Streptophyta; class Magnoliopsida; order Asterales; family Asteraceae; genus Scalesia; species Scalesia atractyloides. The sequence goes on along the minus strand of CAMTDV010000020.1, from coordinate 80,884,402 downwards.
AAATGACCGATCAAGGCTCAATCAACGGAGCCGATCGTGCGGGCACGCCAAGATCAACCGCATAATAAAATGGGGATCAAGCTCAACCTCGATGGATGGGGAGCTGCGGCCTCGGCAATTGCATGTACTGAAATAATAACTTGCATCTAATGATGACTACTTAACAGCAACAAACTAATACACATGTCATGTTATGATGTATGCACAATAATTTCGTTATAATATGTAAATAAACAAAGACACATGATACACCCCAAAAACGTGATTAAAACGGGGAATTTGAAAGGTTCACTCACATTGGGTGCGTTGGATTGGAGATGGTGAGATGCGCACGATTTAGACGAGCGAGTCGACGAGGAATACTAACCTAAATAATAATGGAAAAATATATTAAATGGATGGATTTTATTAAGGATTTTAATGGGATTTTTAGATATATTTTTGTGAGTTTATGGCTATTTTCTATCTTTAAAAATGTTATTTTAAAGTATTTTTAATTGATTTTTAAATTAAAATAAACAAATAAATATATAAAAAAAATATTATTTTTTTACTGTTTGACCATTGACCGTTGACCGTTGACCGGTTCGGTCAGCGGTAATTGTTGCGCCAAGCGGGATTCGAACCGGTGACCTTCCGTTCACGTGCACGTAGCTCTACCAACTAAGCTACGTGACTAACCCGTTAGAAACTCAGTTTTAATTATATTTATATACTTATTCGATTTTACCGAAAATTCCTTTATTTGGCAAAAACGTTTTAATTCCATGGACCGGTGCTTGTGACGGGATTCGAACGCGCGACGTGAAGTTTATTTTGCACACAGTCCACCGCTGGACTGTGTGTCTAACCCGGTTATATTCTTGATTTATATTATACTTAACAACTACCCGCTCTAACCCGGTTAGTTCATAAATAAAAAGGTATGTTATTACGTAAAGCGTGTGCGTAGTAAGGATCGAACTCGGGACATGTATATGAACTTTGCACACAGTCCACCGCTGGACTGTGTGTCTAACCCGTTTATAAACCGAGTTTTAATTACTCTTATCTCGTTTTTAAGTTCGTCTTCTTCATTACGATTACAGACTTTACTCAAACATCTGGTTCATGATTTAACTAATTAATAAACATGACGACTAGCTTGAATGTACAAAACCGAACAGTTTGGGGGAAGAAGATACCGGACAGGTTGTCTTCCTCAGAGAGTCCGGCGAGAATCTGACGGCTCTGTTTTTGAACTTACGGCTGAGAGGGTCTATCAACAGAATTAAGGAATTAGATTTGAAATTGAACCAGGGTACATTGATTATTAGTACGTTTGAAGGTGCTTACCGTTAACTAGCGAGTTTCCGGCAATTCCAGAATTTCTCCGGCAAACACAGAAAATCCAGCAAAGTCGTCTGTGGCTGATTTTGAGTGATGGATTAATGTTAGTAAAGTTCTAACAATAGATTGAAATCGCAAAGAAGGAATATCTTACCGGTTTGTGTTGAACACGGTTTTCCGGCGATTTCTGCAGAGAATTCCGGCGAACAGTTTTAGGTGCTCAAACGATTTGAAAACGCGACGAAAAGGAAATGGAGTGTTGTTGTAATAGTTATGAATCGTGCAAATGATCAGAACTTGAATTAAATCAGAGTTTGATAAATTTTCGGTTTCAACTACCGGAAGTGATGAAGTTTTATGATCATTCAATTCGGACTTAATTAGAAACCGAAATACATCGGTTATAAGCTGGACAAATGAAAACGAAGTGATTTGGCGATCGGTTTGCCGATTTCCGTTATTCAGATGGTATTAACGGTTTATTCGAGTTTGTATATAAGATCCAAATGCTCTCCTAAAGTTAACAGAAAACACTTGGTGGCGGAGTGGTTTGGGGATAGGATGATAAGTTGTTGGAGACCCAGCTGACCCAGGTTCGAGTCCCGACAGCTTCAGTTGTTTTTTATTTATTTTATTTTAACTTTTTATCCAATTTAATTTTTATAGTTTAGTTTATTTATTAATTATGTAACGTTTAAACTCAAAATAATCATAAATAATTAATGTAGTTTCATAACTTGGTATTTGATTACAAAACGGAGCGGGTTTTGGAGACCCGATTTTTTTACAAATGTTACAATAATGAATTGGGAAGTGCCCAAGACCCCTTCGGAAATTCGTAGTTTCTTAGGATTGACAGGTTACTATAGAAGGTTCATTGAGAACTTCTCAAGAATAGCCACTCCTTTAACTACCTTGACCCGTAAGAATGTTAAGTATAATTGGGGTCCAAAGCAACAAGAATCTTTTGAGATTCTGAAGCACAAGTTGAGGAACGCTCCTGTGTTATCTCTGCCTGAAGGTATTGAGAACCTTGTTGTTTATTGTGATGCTTCGCACACGGGCATAGGCTGCGTGCTAATATAAAATGGCAAAGTAGTTGCCTATGCATCATGACAACTAAAGGTGCATGAAAGGAATTACACCACCCATCATTTGGAACTGGGTGCCGTTGTATTTGCACTAAAATTGTGGAGACATTACTTATATGGCATGAAGTGTGTTATATACACAGACCATAAAAGTCTCCAGCACTTGTTCAATCAGAGACAATTGAACATGCAACAACGCCGTTGGATGGAAACTCTTAATGATTATGATTGCGAGATTCGCTACCATCCCGGCAAGGCAAATGTGGTTGCCGATGCTTTTAGTCGCAAAGAAAGGGTTAAACCCATAAGGATTAACGCCAAGAGCATTGAGCTCAGAAATAGCTTGAATGAGAAGATATTAAATGCGCAAAAACAAGCCCTGTTAAAGGCGAATGTCCCTAATGAGGGATTAGGCGGAACTATTGATCAGTTAACGCCCGGAAAGGATGAAATCCTAAGATTTAATGATAGAATTTGGGTTCCGATCTTTGGAGGACTTAGAGATCTAATCCTCCAGGAAGCGCATAATTCAAGATACTCTGTTCACCCAGGTGGTGACAAGATGTATCAAGACTTGAAAAAGAATTATTGGTGGATGGGTTTGAAGAAATCCATAGCCACTTATGTAGCTAAATGTCTGACGTGTTCGCAAGTTAAGGCCGAACATCAGAAACCATCAGGACTTCTACAACAGCTTGAGATTCCCACCTGGAAATGGGAAATGATAACTATGGACTTAATTACCAAGTTACCTAAGACCAAATGTGGTAATGACACGATTTGGGTCATCATAGATAGGCTGACTAAGTCAGCGCATTTCTTGCCAATTAAAGAGACTTATAGTTCTGACAAATTGGCTAAGTTGTACGTGGACAAGATTGTGTCCCTACACGGTGTGCCAGTATCTATTGTATCTGACAGAGATACTAGATACACATCTCACTTTTGGAAAAGTTTCCAACAATCGTTAGGCACACGATTAAATTTCAGTACGGTTTACCATCCACAGACTAATGGTCAAAGTGAGTGTACTATCCAGACACTGGAAGACATGCTTAGGGAATGTGTGATTGATTTAGGTGGAAGTTGGGATGACCACTTACCCCTAATAGAATTCTCCTACAATAATAGTTATCATACTAGCATCAAGGCTGCTCCTTTTAAGGCCTTGTATGGGAGAAAATGTAGAACGCCTGTGTGTTGGGCAGAAGTTGGGGAAGCCCAACTATCAGGACCAGAGATTGTCCTGGAGACCACGGAAAAGATTGTGCAAATTCGTGATCGTCTCAAAGCTGCTAGGGATAGGCAGAAGAGTTATGCTAACAAGAGGCATAAACCTCTTAAGTTCCAAGTAGGGGACAAGGTCATGCTGAAAGTATCACCCTGGAAAGGTGTGGTGCGTTTTGGAAATAAGGGCAAGTTGAGCCCAAGATATATAGGACCATTCGAGATAGTCGAATGTGTCAACATTGTAGCTTATAAGCTCAGGTTGCCAGAGGAGCTTAATGGAATTCATGACGTATTCCACATATCTAACCTCAAGAAATGTCTAGCCGATGAGTCGCTAGCAATATAGCACGAGGATGTACAAATTAATGAAAACCTGAGGTTCATTGAGAAACCAATTTCAATCGAGGATCGACAGTTTAAGAAGCTCCAAAGAAAAATGATACCTATAGTAAAGGTTAAGTGGGACGCTTTTAGAGGTCCCGAATATACATGGGAGGTTGAGTCCACTATGCGACAAAATACCCCCATCTTTTTGAATAAAATCTCGAGGTCGAGATTTCTTTTAAGGGGGTGAGGATGTAACACCCTGTAAAATCGTGTCCAATAATATAGTAACACGTGTTGTATTTTAAATATAGTCTATTAAAGACCAATAACGACTAAAGGCGTCAACATGCTCAAACTGAGCCTCTGAGTGACGGTCCGATGTCAACATGCATAAATAACAGCCTCTGAGTGACTGGTATGTCAACATGCTTAAATCAATAGCCTCTGAGTGACTGATATGTCAACATGCTTGAAATTTGGCCTCTGAGTGACTGATACGTCAACATGCCCAGCCTCTTAGTGACATCGGAATCAACATGCTTATAATAAGCCTCTGAGTGATCCTTTATGAAATCCTAACTCTCATACGTGCCATTTGTTGGAAGAGAGGGTTCAATTTTGTTAATATGCGAAAGTAGGATAATGGAGGGATTAAAAGTGTCAACATATTAATTTATACCTCTGAGTGACCTTTTAACGAACCGAGAGCTCAACAATGTCCGGGCATAATCCCGAGTATGCCAAGTATTGGCTACGGAGGGCTAAAAGTGCCAAAAAGATGTTTTAAAAGGTTTTTATAAGCTTCTAAGTTAAGGGGGTTAAAGTGTCAAATTTTGAAAGTTGCCAGGGGGCGGTCGCGGGCCGCGAGAGACTTGGTCTGTTTCTCTCGCGGGGCGCGAGAACAGACCTGCAGCAGAAAGTTGTTTGGTCTCCAAGCAAAACTCCAAAACCATTTAAATTCGAAACCATGGACTTGTATTCAGCTATGCCATGTTTTGGGACACTTGTAAGCTTCTTCTTACACCCTAAACACCTGGCTTCACCTCCTTTGAGTTCTCCAACTATAAATAGGTGATCAAGTTCACCACTTGAACTTGCACATTTCTAAATCATAACTCTTCACCCTCCTCTGGAAGTTCCTAGTTGAAAGGAGCATCCAACTTAGTTCTCTTGCATTGTAGGAACCTCTTGTAGTGTTCCTTGCTCTTGCATTTTCGTTTATCGGCTTGTATAGCCAAAAGTCAAGCGTTTTCGGAAAACGCTTTGACTTTCGGTTAAGACCATTATGGTCCAGCCATTGTTCGAAAGGAACATGGCTAAGTGATCAGGTGTTAATCCCTATAAAGGGCACCTCCTGAAGATCACGTTTGCTAGACCAATTGACGGGTCAAAGTTATGATATTAAAAAGTCAAACAGGCCATTTTTCGGAAAAAATATAAATTGATCTTATATATGTTATGAAACCTGCTTTGACACTTAAACAAGTTAGTAATAATTATTAGAACATGTAAGAACATGTTCGGCTCGTCAATTTCAGTTCTAGGGTCGGTTCGCAACCGAAAGTCGCAAAGTTTGACTTCTGCTTTGACTTTCGATTCTGACCTGATTTAGATTAGTTACCTGCTTATCTAAAGTTGCATTATGATCATAATATTATGTAGCATAACCCTCTGAGGTTATATTACATGATTATAATCAGAATCCAAGTTTATGCACAAGTTCCATAATTATACCATCTTTGACCAAAATGCTCTTTTTGCATAAAGCAAGGTTTTAAATGATAATGAACTTGAAAATGAGTCTCTACTGATGTAATATTATAAGTAGGATTATTTGGGATGTTAAACCAAGTTATAAACTGAGTTTTTAAGCAAGTCCTTAAACTATGTCGATAAATGACGGTTTTAGCCACTGTGGCTTATAAAATAGTTTTAATCAAATATTTTCAAGGTAAATCATTTACCTAGTGATATCTTATACTAAATAACATATTTTCAACATTTTTAACTGACTATAACATCAGTTTTCATAAACATCACTTAAAGACGTCATATTACGACATAAGCGTCGTTTCGGCTCATAGTATGGTTTTAAACCATATTAATGGACCAAGACTTGTTACCTACTGATTTTAAAACTTCTTTTAAACATATTTACAGTAGTACATGTTATAAACTCAGAATCCTAAATAATTTATAAATTATGTGTAAAATGACAAAAATGCCCCTTCGGTGGTCATAAAAGGTAAAATGCACATATAATTGATATACTACTGATATTATATCATAAATAAAGTATTTTTCCAGAATACTTATAATCATAACATTAAATTATATTCAAGATCCTTTTATATGATATGAAATTACCAAAACACCCTTATGAGGCATATTTTCGTTTTAAAACCTTAACGGACATACAAGTTGGTATCCTACTGATATCTTAACTTATTTAAAGTATAATGGCATATAGAACTTGTCCATAACTTATTCGGTTACCCGATATCTCTAAAATGCGCACAGTTACGCATATGTAACTATTTTTCAGAAATTAACCGAAACGGATTTAACCTTGTCATTTAAGTTTCAAAATCCAGAATGTATATAGTTTACCCATATTATACAAGTCAAGTACTTGTCAGGATTAAACTACATTCTATCCGATCATCGTTTAATCAAGCATTGTACGTAATGATCATGTACACTATTTGGTTTATAAGACCGTTAGTATTTAATTGGCTAGCTTATGCCATAATCCAGACTAGAGCCTTCCCGAAAATGCTATCTGCATTTGGTACTTTTGTATACGGCTGAGTTATTTAAAAATAAAAGAAACCAGCTCAGGTAAATACTCTCTTCTTATTTTCCCTATATGGGCTTGGGATACGGTAAATTATTACCGCTTGGTCCAAAATGGGGTCAATCGAATGCCCACTTGTGGCTAGTAAACCCGGCATATTTCGTTTTAATCAGTTTTGTTTGATAACTTAAACATCTATGGTTAAATTACCGTGTCCTGGATATCCTGGGCTCAATACATTAGTTATTGGCCACGACCTTAGCACGGGGTGTAAGCATACACCCTTTAATGCTCATATGCAATATGGCCAAGACGTTGGGGATGACTTCTTCGTGAGTCCTGAGTGGTGTGTATTTAATCATGTCTCAGTTTCTGTCCCGGGCCCTGAATGTATTGACAAACATGTGAATTTGATATAAGGTTGAATTTCAACTTTCCCAAGTTAATAAAAGATTTTGTGCCGTTTGCACTTAAAACCATTTTAAAGTTTTCAAAATGAGTCAGTTGAGTGTATTTACAGCGTAAGCTGACGTATCGTCCAAAGATTAAACTGCAGGTAAAATACGAAATAGGCCAGAAGCTGCTCGGTAGTGAATAAGAGGATCTTGTAAATCCTTAGATCTGCCTAAAGTCTGTTTTATGTTCTTTCTTGTATATTTTAATGATCCGCCTGTGGATCTTCTATTATAAGCTTGTATATTATTTTATATTTTCGAACATTCGGTTTGTAATAGTAATTTTACTCCAAGACTTCCGTTGTGCCGTGTTTAATTGACTATGATGATTATCAACTGATGTCACGGTACTCCCCACCCGGGCCCACCGGTGTATGGATTTCGAGTTGGAAATCCGGGGTGTGACATAAACTCAGAATCCCAATAATTTATAAACTATATGTAAAATGACCAAAATGCCCCTTCGGTGCATAATTTGGTCATAAAAGATAATTTACACATATAATTGATATCCTACTGATATTATATCATAAATAAAGTATTTTCCAGAGTATTTACAATCATAACATTAAATTATATTCAAGTTCCTTTTATATGGTATGAAATTACCAAAACGCCCTTATGAGGCATAATTTCATTTTAAAACCTTAACGGGCATACAAGTTGATATCCTACTGATATCGTAACTTATTTAAAGTATAATGGCATATAGGACTTGTCCATGACTTATCCGGTTACCCGATATCGCTAATATGCGCTCGGTTAAGTATGTGTAACTATTTTATAGAAATTAACCGAAACGGGTTTAACCTTGTCATTTAAGTCTCAAAATCCAGAATGTTAATATTTTACCCATATTAAACAAGTCAATGTACTTGTTGGGATTAAACTACATTCTATCCAATCATCGTTTAATCTAGCGTCATACGTTTTGATCAAGTACGCTAGTCGGTCTAAGTCTATGACTTAAATAAGACCGTTAGTATTTAATTGGTTAGTTTATGCTACAATCCAGACTAGAGACTTGCCGGTAAATGCTATCTGCACTTAGTCCTTTTTGTGTACGGCTGAGTTATTAAAAATTAAAGAAGACTAGCTCAGGTAAATACTCTCAACTTATTTCCCTTATACGGGCTTGGGTTACGGTAATTATTACCGCTTGGTCGGAAATGGGATTCAATCGAACGTCGGTTCAGGGCTAATAAATCCGTATATTCTGTTTTAATCAGTTTTGGTTGATAATTTAAACATCGGGGGTTAACTACCGTGTCCTGGATATCCTCGGCTCATTACAATAGAAATGGCCACGACCTTAGCGCGGGTGTAGGCATACACCCGATATACGCTCAATTATGCATTCCCACGAGGTTGGGAGAAATTGACTCCTTCGTGAGTCCAAAGTGGTGTGTACGTTAATTGTGTATCGGTCTCCGTACCGGGCCCCGTATGTATGACAAACATGTAAATCTGTTAACAAGGTTGGACAGTCAATTAACCCAAGTTATAAAAAAAATTTGTGCTGATACGCACTTAAAACATTTTTGAAATGTTTTCAAAATGAGTCAGTTGGGTGTATTTTCAAAAGACTAAATTGCAGGTACAATATGAAAATAGGCCGGAGGTGCTCGGTAGTGATAGAGGATCTTGCAAATCCTAAATCTGTCCAAAGTCTGTTTTATACTCTTTCCATGTACAATTTATGATCCGCCTGTGGATCTTCTATTACGAGCCTGTATAATATTTTATTTTGAACATTCGGTTTTTAATAGTAATTTTACTCCAAGACTTCCGCTGTGCCATGTTTAATTCACAATGATGTTATCAACTTACGTTACGATACTCTCCACCCGGGCCCACCGGTGTATGGATTTCGGGTTAGAAATCCGGGGTGTGACATTAGTGAAGTTACTTATACAAACTAGTTAGTAAGTGATTTTAAACACTTTAAGCATGTCACTTGAAGTGTTATTTGTTACTAACAATCAATTTTATGCTTAAATTAAGTATACGCAATCTTATGTCTTTTCTTAATTAATATTAACATTATTAATGTGTAGCGATATTCTATACAGCTGCTGTAATTGACCATTATGACCCATTAAAAGTCCGAACTAGATTAATATTTTCAAAGATAGATCGTAGAAAACTCAAATACCTTCTCAAGCATATAAGGTACATCTTATAACGAATTTTCTATGATTTTTTTATAAAATCAACACAACAACTATATTTTCATTTCAAACAGCTTTCAATGCTTCTGTGCAACTATTTTAATTCACATTTTTGACCCATTTAACAACCATATTTACTTCTTATGATTAAAAACAGTAAAAAATTACTCCATAAGCTTTCCGAAAAGTTATAGAACACCCAAATCGTATAAACGGTTGATTTTATATGATTTTTTAATATTAGTCAAAATCCGTATAAAAAGCTACGGAAATAATGTTTAGGCCCCTTTCAAGTTCAACCCAAACCATCAAATGCAATCCCTTTCTATGGCTAAAACTTTTATTAAACCCTTGGAAATGGTTAGAAACCTATAACATAATGATTGTGGGTTAAAAGATGTCAAAAATATCATCAATCTCAAGAAATCATCATATGAACCCTAATTTTTTTACCATCTTCTCAACTTACACTTAGGCATTTAATCATACACCTTAAGTGCATAGATTCTAGCTTCTCATTTAGTTAGATTTATTAACCTCCCACACCCAATTTTTCATAATATTATGAGCATGTATTCACAAGAGTCAATTCATTCATAAACACATGCCAACCAAGATCATCACTCTTGACTAATTTACAAAATATATAATTTGAGGTTCTTCACTCTATGATAAAATCCATTTCCTAATGTACTTGAATGATCATATAAACAAGTGATGGAGCAAAATTTCACACAATTATCAACTAATACTATCATAGTTGCTTCTACATACAACTAATCACATCTTAAAGATGAACACCCCTTTAAGACCTTCTAATTTCATGAATTCCTCCAACTAGAGAATTTAATAAATCATGAAATTGAAACATACCTTGTGTTAGGATGAAGTATTACTTATCAAAACTTCAATCATGCAGTATAATCAATTCAATTTTAATTTGAATTGAATGATCTGAGAATATCTTCAAGAACAAGGGTTCATCCTTCTTTCTATCTCTATGTACACACACACCTATATATGTGTGTTTTGTGTGTTAATTTTTTTCTATTAATAAAAACTAGTTTTCCAATTGTTTAGTTTAGTCCCTTATGTAAGGTTTTGTTATAAAAGAGGATTACTATCTATTGTTTCATTCAACAATAACTTAATATTAACTAGGTTATTTGTTCCTTGTTAATTTAGTAAACTTGGGAAAATCATAAACTGCTTTATTTTAAGTCTAGATATTTTGGTCCTCTGTAACTTTATTTACTAAACTACTTTTTCACTCTTTATGTAACATTAGATTTATTTAATTAAATCCTAATGTTTATCGGGTTGACTTTTACCACAAACAGTATTTTACCAGCTCATCCCAATGAACTTTGTTTGATTAGCAAACCCGTTTTTTAGGGTGTTACACGATACCATACTCAAATTAAAGAGAATAAAATACTCGTTTATATAGTGCAATTTAAAAAATATATTCACATACCAAAAAGTTATGACCATTTAAAAATCGCAGGGGAGTTAGTTTTTCTTTATAAAGGGATAAATTGTAACCACTAACTAATTATCTATAATTTGTTAAAAATGGTGGATTCAACTATAATCTAGAAAATATGATTAAATTGATAACACATACTCATTTGGCATTTTGTATCCATTAAACATTCTAGGATAAAGACTAAGTATATTGGACTTTAATCACTTGTACACTAAGGCATCATATACTTGTATCTTTTAATCCATGCGTTGACAAAAATGTGTAGGTCGTCATGCTATCTTTGGATTTTTTTAAACATTATAGTTTATAAGATATGACAAGAATACGTAAAATAATTAAAACTTTGTTGTAGAGGGGGAAAAGTGTAACTAATTATCAATAACTTTGTTAAAACTTAGGGCTTTAAGTGTAATAAGTTTAGGGGCTAAAAAATAAACAGTGTTTAAAAGACAAAAATTACCCTCATTTTAGGGGCCTACCTATAAATAAAGGGGCGGGGGAGTTTTTATTTTTTGAGTATCTTAAAATACCCCTTCCGCATGCATTATGATATAATTTAGTTATTGATTACCGATAACGGTTCTGGTTAATAATCAATGGGTACGCTTGCGATCGGGCGGGAGGCACAGACATTGCCACAATGTGCATTGTTCGGTTGGTTAAATTATTATACTCTTTTTTAACCAATCCGTTTTCATTTAATCGGTTTGGTTTATTCAATTAGATTGACAGTTTGTGGTTTGATTTATTTAATTTCGGCTAATAGCCAAAACCAAACTTAGGCTAAAAATTTTGATTAGAAATACAATAAACTTATGTATAAATACATGAAATGGATGTATAGATGAATGAAATGGAGGTATAAATACATAAAATAAGGGTATAGATATGAAATACATGAACTAAATGTATAAAAGTTAGAAATATATGAAAATATGAATGGTTCGGTTCAGTTAACTTTGGTAAAATGAGGGTACAAAAATATTGATAACCATTCTTGGCTAATTGGGGTTTCGGATTATCAGTTTCAGTTAATTTAGTTTTTGTTTGATTTCGGTACGGCTTCGGTTAACGATTCAGTTATTACTCACCCTTAGACACTGGTAAATACCTAACATATCATGTTTTTAATTAAAAAAGCTAAACAAGTACTATATTCAAATTAAAGAGAATAAACTACTTGTTTATATAGTGTAATTTAAAAAATATATTAACATACCAAAAATTTATGACCGTTTAAAAATCAGGAGGGGTTTGGTTTTTTTTATAAAGGGATAAAGTGTAACTAATAACTAATTATCTATAATTTTGTTAAAGATGGAGGATTCAACTATAATCTATAAATACAATTAAATTAACAGCGTTTAATCATTTGCATTCTATACCTATTAAACATTTTGTGATAATAACTAAGTACATTGGGCTTTAATCACCGTACACTAAGACATCATCTACTTGTACCTTTTAATCCACGCCTCGATACTTAACAAGACTACTATCAAAACGTCGACAAAAATGTGTAGGTCGTCATGCTATCTTTGGATATTTTTCAAACATTATAGTTTATAACAAATGCCAAGAATACATAAAATAATTGTAAGTTTGTTGTTGAGTGGGAAAGTGTAACGAATTATCTATAATTTTGTTAAAACTTAGGGCTTTAAGTGTAGTAAGTTTAGGGGCTAAAAAATAAATAGTGTTTAAAAGACAAAAATTACCCTCATTTTAGGGGCCTACCTATAAATAAATGGGGAAAAGTTATTATTTTTTGGGTATTTTAAAAACCCTTCCTCATGCATTATAATATGATTTAGTTATTGCTTACCAATAACGGTTCGAATTAAAAATCGATTGGTGCCGCACGATCGGGCTAGAAACACAGACTTTATCACGGTGTGCATTGTTCGGTTGGTTAGATTATTATACTCTTTATTAGCAAATCCGTTTTCATTAAATGGGTTTGGTTTATTCAATTAGATTGACAGTTTTTTGTTTGATTTATTTAATTTCGGCAAATAGCTAGAACCAAACTTGGGCTAAAAGTTTTGATTAGAAATACATGAAATTTAGGTTTAAATACATGAAATGGATGTATAGGTACGTGAAATGGAGGTATAAATGCATAAAATTTAGGGTATAGATATGAAATACATGAACTAAAGATATAAAAGTTAGAAATATATGAAAATATTAATGGATCAGTTCATTTTAGTATGGTTAAATGAGGATACTAAAAATTTGATAACCATTTTTGTCACACCCCAACTAATGGCGGAAACATTGGAGTGAGACGAACGAGATTGCTTGAGACATCATAAAACTATATGCGATAATATTAAATTAAACAACCCATTTCATTCCATTTGTCAAAATGTCAAATACAACATCAATTAAATACATCGTGAATTCAAATAGGACATGTTCAACAACAACATAACAAGTAACTTAGCATTCTAGGTGGGTTCTTATGCCGTTCCTACTAAGTTTCGTCATTTCCACATCCTCAACCTGCAACATGTTAAGAGTATAGTTCTATACAAAAGTATTGGCGAGCACACAATTTTAAACATAGCGTAAGTAATAAAATCCGTTTTAACAAATCCAGATCTTAAGCTAGCATACTAAATTAATGTAAACATGGCATGCGATCTATAAGTCAATCATCAAGTGTCACCGCAAAATAGATAAAACTTAACATGACCACAAGAATACGGGCGGTGCGTTACTCCTATAGCTCTATACATGTTAAGGGGAGGCTCGGACAAAGTTAATGACAAGTAGTATCACATAAGAATGTTCCATGTATACAAATCGGGGTTCATGTAACTATAGCATGTATGATGGAATGTTTGTGTGATTGCATTAAAGTATAAGTGTGATTTAGTGAGTTTTTGATAGACTAACATATTGCACCCAAAAGTGTAAAGCGTAAAAGGGTGTCGAGTGTACTCACGGTTTTGCCAAAGCTTAAATTCGTGAAGTGTTTGGTTGATTTGGGAATAGAACACCGAGTTATCCTACATAAGGAAACGTAGGTGTGTGAGTATTGGAACGACAATGGAGGTTTTAGATTAGGAGTTTAAAGTATGCAAAAGTATATATTGTTGAAAGTATTTATCTAGGCGTTAACGTTTGTTTTTGACACTATAAACCCCGTAGGGTGTTTGTGGTTTCATGGTCATGCCCATTATAATCGTAACGAGAGGTTAAGTCCTAGATAAAATAACCTAATGTTAGGACAAGTAACGATACGATCATTGTCAAAAGTTCAGTTATATATATTACTTACATATATATGTTATATATTATATCATCAAGTTTATCATATAAATCATAGATTTCATGGAAGTCATAGAAGTCATGCATGGAGGTAGGAGGATAACTGTCCTTTAACTCATTTATAAGATTCACGAATATACAAATTGTCACAAGGAAAATTGGATGGTCGGGACTGAAATAAAAGGAAAATACTTCACTAAACTATGTATCGACCAAGTAAGCAAGCTAGGTGCGTGCATCCCGAACATGGCAACGTTTGGGGACATGTCGTAGCCGTGTTACTCAATTGTAGGTTGAACATAGCTTAGTGTTTATACTTAGAAATCATCAAGTGAGGTGGTGGATTGAAAGTAGGATAGCCAAGGCCTCCATGTAATCACACCTTTACCAAAACACAAGCTTTGTTAAGCTTGGATGGTTCCAACACTTGTGGGTTAAAATCACTTTTAAAACAACAAGTTTAGAGGTATTTCACACCTCTTAATTTGTATGAAACAACTCTAGCTAGCTCAATAATAATGGGCTTCATTAGCGGCACAAGTAGCACAAAGTTGTTTAGTGAAAACATGTGTAAGAAAAGTTTACAAATTTATCTTCCAAAACAAATGTTTGGCCATAAAAATGGCATGTTCTACCTTGGATTTCCATAGAAAACCTATGGTAACATCCCTAGAGGCTTATCAAACATTTTAGAGGAAGAAGACATAAGGAAAACATGAAATTTTTGAAGTTATGAAAAGATGAAAACAAGCAAAAAGTTTGTAACACTTTCGGACCTCAAAATGGTGAGGTTTCACCTTAGTTTGCCCAAGAAAACTTGTGAAAACATTCCTAGAGGTTATCCAAGTGGTTTAGAAGAAGATTTGGTGAAGAAGATATGAAGAGAATTGAGTTTGAACTCACTTTTGCACTTGAACAATTCTGCCAAGAACTCAGAATTTATGGATGTTTTGGGAGTGTTTTGGAAGTGATTAAGTGTTTGGAAAGTGAAAATGGAAGAGTGAATGCTTCTATTTATAAGGAAATGGGTTAGGGTTAGTGATTGGTGGTGAAAAAAAGGGGGAGAAAGGTTAAAATCCGCGCTTTTGGACCATTTCCTGTAGTTGCGAACCGTAGCCGTAGGTTACGGTCAGGCAAAAAAAACTTTTTTAGAATAAACTTTGTTTGCCAAGTGTAATTTGGTTTCGCATAGAACGCATGCATTAGAGATTGATTAAATATTATATTTATTTATGAATAGGTGTGAATAAAAATGCATTTTCATCATGATCAAACTCTTGGATTACAAGATTGAAAGCTGAAATACGAACAAGACAAGTTTCCATAAATAGGAATACGATTTATGTTTTCTAAATAAGTAAAGTACAAAAGCGAGACGTTACAGTCTCCCCTACTTTAGTAAATTTCATCCCGAAATTTATTCAACAGATGTGGGTACTTAGTCTTCATATCACTTTCGAGTTCCTAAGTTAGTGCCACACTTTCCTTCCCATTGAACCTGTCGATAGGAATTCTACTGCGCCCTAATTGCTTAGTCCATCGATCCATGATCTATACAGGTCTTTCCACGAAGTGCAAGGTTTCGTTGATTTGAAGATCTTCAAGTGGGACTTGGAGTCCTTCTTCAGCTAGGCACTTCTAGAGATTTGAAACATGAAACGTTGGGTGAACGTTGTTGAGTTCTTGAGGTAAATCTAGTCGATATGCTACTTTGACAATCCTTTCAAGAATCTTGAAAGGACCTACGAAGCGAGGAGCGAGTTTGCCTTTCTTACCAAATCGAACCACACTCTTCCAAGGGGATACCTTGAGAAGTACAAAGTCACCAACGTTGAATTCCAAGGGCTTGCGACTTTTATCTGTGTAACTCTTTTGTCGGCTTCTGGCTTTGAGCAAGTTGTCTCGAATCTGCAAAATCTTGTCTGTCATCTCTTGTATAAGCTCGGGACCGGTTATTTGAGATTCCCCGATCTCGTGTCAATAAATAGGCGATCGACACTTGCGACCATACAATGCCTCGAAAGGAGCCATTTGAATGCTCACGTGATAACTGTTACTGTACAAGAATTCGATCGAAGGCAAGTGCATATCCCAGTTGCCACCAAAATTGATTACGCAAGAACGAAGCATATCCTCTAGAGTTTGGATATTACACTCGGTTTGACCATCAGACTAAGGATAGAAAGCAGTATTGAGATTGAGGTGAGTACCAAGAGCTTTTTGAAACGTCTGCCAAAGACGGGAAGTGAAACGACCATCACGGTCCGAGATAATGTCAATGGGGATACCATGACGATAAATGACTTCATCCGTGTAGATACGAGCCAATTTCTTGACTCGGTAGTCTTCTCATATGTGAAGGAAGTGAGCAGACTTGGTCAAACAGTCGATGATTGCCCAAATGCTGTCATGCCCAGATGAAGTACGAGGTAGCTTAGTGATGAAATCCATGGCTATGCTCTCCCATTTCCATACATGGATTTCTGGTTGTTCGAGTAAGCCAGAGGGACGCTGATGTTCGGCCTTCACCTCGGAACAAGTAAGGCATTTCGAAACGTAGAAAGCGATATCTTTCTTCATGCCAGGCCACCAGTAAGACGTATGGAGGTCTTGGGACATCTTATCAGCGCCGGGATGAATAGAATATCAGGACTTATGAGCTTCTCACATCAAGAACTCACGAAGGTTGTCAGGGTTCGGAATCCAGACACGGGTCGAGATAGTAAAGGATACCATTGGGTTTGGATACAAGTTGATTTTCGACACCACACTTCAATTCACTAGCGAGGTTACCCCCATTAATGGTTGAGTATTGCACCTTGCGAATCAGCACATGAAACTTTCCCAAACTTTGGTAGCAACGTATACTCTTAATATGAGTTTTCTGACGAAGTGCATAGGTTACAACATTCGCCTTGCCAGGGTGGTAGCGAATATCACAGTCGTAGTCGTTTAACGATTCTACCCAACGACATTAATGCATTTTGAGATTCTTTTGATTGAAGAGGTGTTGAAGGTTCAAGTTCAAGGTCGCCAAATCTTCAATGTGAAAACAACTGCTCCAAGTTCAAGGTCGTGCGTAGTATAGTTCTTCTCATGGATTTTGAGTTGTCTAGACGCGTACGATAATCTTGTCCCGTTGCATAAGAACGCAACCAAGACCTTGATTTGAGGCGTCGCAATACACGAAGAAGTCATCGTTTCCATCGGGAATGTGAGGATCGGAGCATTACAAAGCATGTCCTTGAGGGTTTGGGAGGACTCCTCTTGTTCAGAACCCCAAACAAAAGGCTTATCCTTTTGGGTCAAGGAGTTGAGAGGGACCGTGATCTTGGAAAAGTTCGAAATGAAGCGACGATAGTAACCAGCTAAACCGAGGAATGAACAAATTTCAGACAGAGACTTAGGAGCAATCCAATTCTTACAGCTTTGATTTTCGCATGGTCAACGTGAATACCGAGTTCGTTGTCGACATGACCAAGGAATTTGAACCTCTTTTAGCCAAAATTCACACTTAGAGAATTTGGCGTAAAGACGTTCAGCATGTAAAAGTTGAAGGATAAGACGCAAGTGTCGCTCGTGCGCTTCTTGTGTCTTAGAGTAGATAAGAATATCATCGATGAAGACGATAACGAAACGGTAAGGTAAGGCTTATATACACGGTTCATCAAGTCCATGAAAACTGCAGGTGCGTTGGTTAATCCAAAAGGCATAACCACGAACTCGTAATGACCATAACGTTTACGGAATGCAGTTTTGGGTATATTTTCTTCGAGGACTCAAAATTGATGATAACCAGAACGAAGATCGATTTTCGAGAAACAGGTTACACCCTGAAGTTGATCGAAGAGATCGTCAATTCATGGAAGAAGATATGAGTTTTTGACTGTAAGCTTATTGAGCTCACGATAGTCAATGCACATCCTAAAAGATCCATCTTTCTTTTTGACAAATAGAACGGGAGCACCCCAAGGAGAAGTATTAGGGCGTATGAAGCTTTTATCAAGAAGTTCTTGAAGTTGGCTAGATAACTCTTGCATTTCCGATGGTGCTATACGATAAGGGGATTTAGCGATAGGAGTTGCACCAGGAATGAGATTGATGCGAAAGTCAACCTAAAGAGGAGGGGGAGGACAAGGAAGATCTTCTGGGAAGACATTAGGATAATCAAGAACAACGCGAACCTCACTCACGCTCGGACCCTTGTCCTTTTTTTCCACAATGTGGGCAAGAAAGGCGAAGTATTCCTTACGTAAGTATTTGTCTGCTTGGATACACATCATAAGCTTGAGACCTTTGGAAGGTTTCTCATCATAGACGTGTAAGGAGTCACCATTGGGAACGGGAAGACGGATGAACTTTTCCGAACAAACAACTTCATCACGGACCCGCCTAAGCCATTCCATACCTACTATGATATCAAAGATACCTATTTACATGGGTATGAGGTCAATGGAAAACGTATAATCGTTAAGATTCAAGGAACATTTAGAAAGGACAGCATCGACAGTGACGGAATTTCCATTAGCGACTTCGACTTCGAATGATTTAGGCAACTTAGAACGTCTACACTTAAGAAATTATTCGAATTCAATGGATATAAAACTTTTATCCGCACCAGTATCAAATAGATACGAAGCGTAAACATTGTTAACGAGAAACGTACCTGTGATGACATCGTTGGCATTCTGAGCTTGTGCGGCAGTGATGACGAAGGCTCGACCACGAGGTGGCTGCTGGTTGTTGTTGTTGTTGCGTTGCGGGCTAGTGTTTGCGAAGTGGTTGGGATCTCCGCACCTGAAATAGGCACTGACCGTGGTTGCTGGTGGTCGGGTTTGGTTCGCAGTAGAGTTTTTGTATGGCCCAAATCAGATTCGGATCACAATTGGGTTGATTGTTATCACCCAAACAACTATAGATTAGTTGTTTGAATGTGTAAAAGCTAAGAAAACCAAAGGATGAAGATGAAGATTCTTGTATGGATTAAACAACAAGTGTTGTATATGGAATCCCAAAGGATATAATCACTGAATGCACCTGATATTTCGGATTAAGCACAAGAACAACAATCACAACACAAGAGCAATCACGAAAATCTGTCCAAGAACCTTGGACTACGGTTTCATTGATCAACACATTTATACAAACTGACTACCCAGCGTATTTATTAAATACGCTAGGAACATAAATACGCCGCTACAGGACAGTTTCCTGTAGTGACACTTTCAGCCCCTGAACTTTCTAAAATACATTAAACCATTACAATACTATCCAAAACCTATTAAAACTAAGTACCAACGACCTCAAAAGATCTAACAATATCCCCCCTAGATCGTTGCGTACTCGTTTGATTCTTCATTCTTGCTCTAAGGTTTCTAGATTTGAGGCAGCTGCAGTCTGTTTAGGTGTTGCTTCAGTTGGGTTAATAATAGCTTCACATGTGGTGGGTGGATCCTCCATTGTGGCCTCATATGTGGATGAGACCGGAGTTGGGATTTGGATGCGACTTGAGTGGGTGATGGAGTTTTCTACTGGGCTGACGTTTTCTGCTTTCTTTTCTTTCTCCTAGCCGCCTCTTTCTCTTTTTGTTTTTCGATTCTAGTAACGATGTCCATCATTTCGATCTTTCTTCTCTCACCAGTTCTTCCGCCCTTTGGAACAACATTCCTTCCTCTTTATACTCGTTTTCGGCGCCCACATGAATCTTGTGGTCATAAAGAATGTTTAGATCAGATAGGCAGAACATAAAGACATCCATCAGGTCTAGAATACGAATATCTTCGTTAGAATCAGATCTGATCACTGCTTCTCCTGTTTTATCGTCATAGAACCATTTCTTAAAGTTTGTAAGCATCACGAGTTGTTCTAGAGGGATTTTGATTCTGGTTTTAACTCTAGCAGGGTCAAGTACCCAAGTTACCAATCCTTTTCTAGTAATCAGATCTTTCATTGTCTTCGATACCCTTCTATGAGGGTGTTGTGGCTTGAACACCGTAAAACCCCGATTGCATTCTCTAAAGATCAATCTTTCAAAATCAGCCCCAACACTGCTGTTAGTAGGATTTATCATGTCTAACCTACTCAGCCCACGTAATATCCCACCGAGGAAGGCTTTTCATGTCAGCTCCAGATTTGAAGTGTTGAATCACTCCACCCCGTCGTTTTACAATAAACATCCTTTTCAGATTACAGTACTTCCAACTAATTATCTTGTCAGTAGTTTCTGTCTTTTCTACTGTGACAACTTGATAAAAGTCTGGAAGCTTTTCTCTTTCTTTTCTAAATCACTCTAGATGTATTGGAGTTACTTCATCACCGTCCTCAGTCTCATATAGAATATCTTCTTCCAATCCCCATTCAACAAAATGCGTCGGCATCTCATCTTTATCCACCTCCTCTTCCTCACTTTCGTCTTCTTTTGTAACATTCACCGTAGATTCTAACCGTCTCTTCTTTTTCTCGGCCTCCTCAGCCTTTCGCTTGTCTTCATCCACCGTAAACTTCTCGTAATCAAAGATATCTACAGCTAAGAACATTGGTCGTACATCTGCTTTGACACATAGTTCTCTTATCATTCTGTACATCTTTTCCATGCCATCTTGCTGAAATCTGACAAATCTTGTTTGCTCCTTGACATATGCATGAAGTTCTTTGTTTTTCTCCATGCACTTTTAATTTTTCCCGAATCACATTCGTATTGCTCACTTGATGCTTCAGAAGGCATATCTCTTGAGCGGGACCCGTCCCGATGTCCTTTGACAATTTATCATACAGTTCCTGAAATGGGAAAGGTCTTCGGGGAACTTGCTGAGGCATCTACTTTGTTTGAGCACTTTTTGACGGCCCTTCCCCTGTTTTCTTCCATTTCTGAGGAGGTGATCTGCTGGGAGCCTCTGGATCTACAATTAGTTGATCAACGAATTCATCTAATGTTCTTGTTCAGTAATGACCGTCACTGGCGTTTCAGATTCCATCATCTTTCGCTTCTTTCTTTTCGCTTCTCTCTTTTCTCTTTCTTCTGCCTCATGAATGGCACGTAGATTTTCAATGTGCTCCCTATGTTCTCTAGTGCCTCTGGCTTGAAAGCTGCTCTCCATCAAAAATTCTTGAGTAGGGGTGTCTTTTCTTTTCTTTGATGAATCCCCTTCTTTTACAAGTTGTTTTCCTTTGTTCTTTCTGATTAGCTGTTCACTTTCTTCCTCTTCTTCGTCTACTTCTTCTTCAACATCTGTCAGTCTCTTTCTTTTAACACCCTCTCTATACTTTTCGTGCGCAGCATTCACTAGAGGAAATATCTCTTCTCTATAAATCCATTGGTGAAGCATTACCCATTCTTCAGATTTGAGTTCCATGATTTGGCGGCCAGTCGGCAACTGAAACTTGTACGTTTCATTGTCGTTGTGGGAGATTTGGATGTTGGTCATTAATGAGAAGCTAAACAAAACGGGTATACATAGCCCATGTGGAGGAGTTTGCGTTGTCAACCATACAATAGAAGATAAGACCCGAGATGTTGAACAATTGTCTAGTGCATAGGTTGAGAGCATAGCAGCTGACCATTCTAGGTTCAAACCATCATAGCCTCCTTTTCTGTGCGCTAAGCTCATTGCAAATACGTGAAGAATAAATTGCCAGTCCTTTGTGAGGCC